>JAREIS010000627.1:0-92722 GCA_030060385.1 Muscicapa striata striata
CAAGGAGGGGGAGAAGAGGTTTCCCACTCACCTGATTCCTGAAGAGGACAAGGAGGTGAGAGAAGTGGATGAGAGCCCAGAGACTTGGGCTGCCTTTTATAGCAGTCCTGCACTGCCTCAGGCCCAGAGGCACCTTAGTGGAAGTCATAATTTTGTGTCCAGCTCATGCCAAATGTGCACCATCCCAGCTAATGGTAGGGGCTGTGTCCTGGTTTCCTGCATTGCTGCCTTTTCATTTCTGGTTTCTGTGTTTGGAAGGCTTTTTCTTTTAGGGCCAGGACGAAATCCTCAAGAATTTCCAGGATATAAACACGTCAGGGTAGACAGAATGCTCTGATCATGGTCTGCTGGCATTTCCTGCAGGCAGGTGATACATCTTGATTTCTTCTTTGGTCGTCAGTCCATGCCTATTCTACACCTCCTTCCTGCTCTTCCCCTCTCTTGTGTATTGCTTTTCTCCAGGAGCCACAGCAAGGACACTTGCCGCAGAAAAGTCCTGCTCTACCTCCCCATGGCCCCAGCCTCATGCTGGTCTTTCTCACTACATGTTCTTACAACAATCCTTGGTTGTTATTACCAGCTGTGCTGGTGTGAGCTTGGCTGGATGGCAAGAACCCACTAGCCACTCTATCACTCCCCCTTCTGAGGTGAACAAGGAAGAGAAAATAGGACGGAAAACAAATAGAATATTAAGATTTGAATGTTTGATAAAGCATAATCAAAAGACTGTGCACACAATAGTAAACCAGAAAAAAACAAAATTAAGATGCCACCCTTTTTTTTCTCTTCTTCCAGTCAGAAAGTTCTATCTGGCCACTTCCCAGGAAGCAGGGCTTTAGCACATGTAGTGGGGTTACTTGAAGGCAAACATTGCAAATAACAAATGCCCAACATTGTTTCTGCTTTCCTTTGCTGTTGTGTCTGAGCTCATGTCACATGGCATGGAATATCCCTTTTACTCAATTTGGGTCAACTGTCTGATGCACTCCCAGGATCCTGCCACCCCCCAGCTCCTGATGGGGAAGGGAATGTTGAGAGACAATGCTGATGCTGTGTGAGCTCTGCTCAGCAGGAGCCAAAGGACTGAGTGTTACCGACACCTTTGTAACACCCAGCACAGAGCACAGCCCTGCCAGGGCTGCTGTGGGGAGCATGAACTGCATCTCAGCCACACCCAACACACCCACAAGCCTTGCCTGGCTCCAGGGCATCCAGCTCTCCGTGTTTGAGATGTACCCACCAGCCCTTATCTCCTAGACTTGTCCACTGGGATGGGACACAGCCTCTTCCTGTCCAGGCCAGTGCTACCACTCAGACTGGTGCTGAGTGAGGTGTGGGCCAAGACCTTTAAAGAAATGGGCAGATGGAACTGAAGGTATCAGGCACAGATATTGTCTTGCTCTGACTGCTAGGATAGATGTTCTGGGTGGCACAGGGTCAGTCAAAGAGCTGTGGACTCTTTTTTGTGTTCAAGCACCAGGACTTCCAGATCCCGTGAAAAGCGTTTTTCCCAACAACTGTGTCCAGGAAAGCAGCGCCACATCATTCACGACCCAAGGGCAAAAAAACAGCTCCTCTTTGAAGGAGGAGATCAGGTAAATTCTCTCTTTGCTGAAGGACTGCAAACACCATTTCTCTTTAGGTTATAGAAAGTTGCATTCAATCCTGTCTTAAGCCTGGATTACTGTGCGGCTGTTAGAAATTTTATTCATCCAATTGTTTTTCACACAGTCATGGACCTCACCTCTCATGTCAAAGTGGTGCAGTTTGTCAGCTGGGCAGAAAGCTGCAGGAATTGGGATTCAGGGAACACATTTCCCTAGCTCCTTCCAGGTCTGACAAAGACAGCTCCAACCGTGACCAAAAAAACTATAAAGGATGCCTATTGCTGTTTTAACCTGTGTTTGAAGAAGCACAATTTCTGTAGAAACAATACCAGTGGTTAGAAAGACTTGGAGACCCTCTGTGCTGGGACACATGGAAAGGGGGGGGTGGTGGCCCCATTCCCCCATGGAAGCCCCGTGTAACGCACATGGTCCTGAGACAAAGGGAGCAAGGGGTCTTCTCTGGGAGCCTCCCCTGAGACTGCAGGGACCAATCAGAGACCTGGGTTGGTGATTGACAGCCCAGGAAACCAATTAGAACGCTGTTTTGCTTTTACGAATCACAGGAAAGAAGTCAGTTTTGGGTCTTTTGCGTTTTGTTGGGGCAGGTGAGAGGAGCTGGCAGGGGCTCCGGGTCTGGGCATGGGGCCCGGCCCGGGCTGAGCCCCGGGAGGAGGAAGGGCCCAGCCCCGGGATGACTCCCGGCCCAGGAAGGCGCCGAGGTGGACTCGGCTCTGGCCCCGGCCCCGGCCCCGGCACGGGGCGAGGAGAGCCTGGACTCGGGAATGCCCCGGAGTGGCTTCGGACCCGTGGGGGAGCCCGGCCCGGCTCGGCTTGGCTTGGCTTGGCTTGGCTCGGCCCGGCCCTGCCCGGCCCGGCTCCAGGCCTCGCACAGCGGCAGAGGGAAGTCCAGCCATTTCATCATCTCGTGTGGCTGCGTCTTTTCCAGCATGGCTTCAGCCTGGATCTTTACCGTTTTAGATACAAGTTTAACTTTTAGTGCCTGAATGAGACTTCGGATTTTCCTGGGCTCTCCAGAACGGAAAGCATGAAGCAGGAGGAATTACAGAGGTCAGCAGAAGGAAGATAAGTAGCTATAGAAGGAGAGATGGAGGAGTCGCCACTGATAAGTAGCTTAAAACCTTTTTCTTGTGGGCTTTAGAGGATCGTGACTTTACTTAAAATTCCTTTAAACTGTAGAATATACTTGGGGAGGTTAAAAGTGCCTGAGAAGAAGACCTTTTTTGCCCTGAGAAATGGGCCTCGGGAAGTAGAGCTCTCTGTCTTTGGGACTGGAATTGGACAGAGACATTTGAGGGGAGAGTGAGATGAAGAGTCTTTTTGTGTTCTCAGCAGCCTGCCTTTAAGACACCCTCTCACAGACAAATTTGGGCATGGGTGCAAAGAAGAGCCAAGCCAGCAAGGACTGAGCCTAAGGGGAAAAATGTTCCCAATTGTGCATCTCTGCCCAAGCATTGCTTCAACCTCCTCCATGGAGTGAGGTACGGAAATAAATTTACTCTTTGCCTTTCCACCACAGTTTTGCGGTTGTTTCAGTGGTTCAACCCTGTCAACTCAAACACCTGGCATGCAAGGGGACCAGAAGAATATTTCTATTTCATTTTCAAATCCACAGCTGCCCCACAAAAGAGGCATTGACTGCTTCCACCAAACCAAGTGGCTGAAATTCCTGAGCAACCTTGTCTTCTCATGGAATGAGAAATATATAAAATATCAGGGCACCTTTTTCCAGTGCCTTACCACCCTCATTGTCAGGGATGTCTTTGTCAGCTCCAAGGGAGCTGCAAGAGTTGTCCCAGAATGAAGGAGAAATCCAAGGCCAAGGTTTGAATGCAAAAGAACTTTATTGAGACTAAAGAAGAAAAGCAGGTAGGTCACAGAGAGCACCGGGAGCAACCACAAAGATGCAAAGAGCGTGTCCAGCGGCCTGGCCTGCAGATAGAGAGAGGAATAGAGGGGGAGCAGACAGTCCCACTAGGCTGGCATTGGGTGGTGGGGACAGGAAAGGAAGGGAAGAGAGAGCAGAAAAAGGAAGTGATAGTCAAAACGTCTAAATTCAGTGTTCCAAAACTACATCTTCATTCCAGCAATGTGCTCTGAGATTTTGGATGTTCTTGCCCAAGGATGTTGGCGGCAGCATCTTTAGCAGGGACGACAACATCTTTCACCATAGCCGCGGGTGATGCAGGAGATGTCAAAGCCCCCGGAGCTGATGGGCACTCCCTCAGAGCTGAGGATGCTGCCAACGGCAGCGGAGGTGGAGGATCCCACGGCGGTGTTCTGTGGGAAGGAGCTGAGGATGGGGCCAGGCAGGGTCACCAGCACAGCAGGCGGCTCAATGACGACGGTGGAGCTCTGGCACTGCCTGACACAGCACTCATTGCAGCTGCTGGCCAGCGGGCAGGGGCCGCAGGGCTGGCAGCAAGGCTGGCAGGGCTGGCACTGCTGGCACTTCTCAGGGCAGGACATGTCTGGAGCCTGGCGCTGCAGCTGGCACACAGGGCAGGGAGGAAGCAGAGCACACGCACACCTCAGACACAGCCCGCAAGGCACCCAAACCACACAAGGCCCTGCTGCCTGCCCAGCTCCAGCCTGTGCAGGCCCAACCTGGGCATCCTTTGCCTGAGCCCAGCACGCTCCTTCCCAGCTCAGCCAGGCCCAGCCGTGCTCCTGCCTGGGCTCCATGAAAATCAGCACCTCAGCCCAGCCCCAGCCTCTGCCCACAACACACGGTCTGCCCTCTGCCCACACCACCACCATGGCACAACATTCCCAGGAGAACAAGGAGCAGGAAGAAGGGCTGGAAAGGTCAGTGCTGTCCTAGAGAGGGAGGAGGAGAAAGGGGCCAGCAACTCACCTGGTTCCCAAGGAGAAGGGGGTGACAGAAGTGCTTGACAGAGCCCCCAGTTAGGCTGCCTTTTATCCTGGCCCCACAGTGCCTCAGGGCCCACAGCTCGTGCTGCATGAGTGACGATATTCCTGCATGATCCCAAATGAACGGAAACATCTCTGGGAACGGTATGGCATGAGTTGGGTTTTCCCTTTAGAATGACTTTGCATTTCCTGGCTTACATTTTTCTAATAACAAATACTGGTTTTGAGGATTGGTATGGAAGCCTCCATGATTTCCGTGTATACTGATGTGACAGAAGACGTGCAGAAGACACAAATCAAACATAGAAGGGATTCAAAGGAGATAGGTCATTCCAGCCTGGGGCATTCTTCTCGAATTTTTAATGCCCTCAGATTTTCCAAAATCCTTCAGGAATGAGGATTCCATCACTTCCCAGACCCCAAGTCTTTGACTCAGCGCCCAGTGGCTCTCCTGAGTAAGTGATAAAGCTTGTTTGCGCTCCTCGTCAGTCTGCTCAGTCTTGAGACTCGTGTAGCATTGCTGCCTGAGCATGTGTGCTGCTTTGTGAGCTCAGGAGCAGCTCTGGGCCAGAGCTGCCCAGCATCTCCTCAGTGCCATGCCCTGCTCTGGCCTGTGGCCCGTGTGCTCAGCCATGTGCAGTGATGTGTGTGGGAGTGTGGCTGTGCCCCAGGGTGTGCCAGTATCTGCACATGCCTGTGCTTGTGCCCTGCTGGGAACAGCCCCTGAGAGCCTCTGGCCTGGCCGGGGATGGTTGTGCTCAGGGCAGAGCCCTTGTGTGCAAGCGCCCTGGCCGTGTGCCTGTGCCCGTGTGCCGGGCTCTGTGCGTCTGCCTTCATCTCTGTGCACACCTGGGCAGGCTGGCCATGTGTCAGTGCCCCTGCCTGTGTGTGCACAGCTCTAGAAATGTTGCACAGTGCTTCCTGCACCATGGTTTGATAGAAGTCCAGGCCTCAGGGTGCCCCATGTACGTTCTGCAGTTTGACTTGGGACACTGGGCCAGCCTGGCTGCTCAGACCATTTCTCCTCCAGTTGGTTCTGAAGACCCTGGCCATTGTTCCACATGGAGAATGAAATTATCTCTGCCCAGAGTGGATGAGTGAAGCCATTACACACTCTTGCTTCTCCTTCTTCAGAAAGGCATTGGATTGTTTTTTCTAAAGATGCATCTTCATGGCTTTCTTCTAGGTGAGCCAGCACTGTCTGTGGAGTGTGATTTGAGCTCCAAGAGAATGGGTACAAAACAAAACCTGCTGCATGTTGTCTCACCCTCTGCTTTTACCAGCCTTTTCCAAGAGCTCAGAAAACAGGTTCCTACAGAAGGAAGAAAAACTTAGAGGCATAGGTTTGGATGCAAAAACAACTTTATTGAGTTTAGGAAGAAAATGAGGAGGCTCAGAGAAGGCACTAAGAGCAGCCACGACAATGCAGTAGGGGTGTCTGTCTGCTTGGCCTGCAGAGGTAATAAGGCCAACAGGTCCCACAGGGCTGGCATTGGGTGGGAGTGAAGGAACAGAGGGAAGAGAAAGGGTAGATAGTGCCATAAACCAACAAAAAACAAACAGCCTGAATATACAATGTTCGAAAGATCCTTCTTCAATTCAGTTCCATGTTCGGAGGTCTTTGACTCCAGACCCTAATGTTCCCAAGGGCACTGCCAGCAGATTTAGCAGGGACGGCATCTGCTGCCACCATAGCAGTTGGTGATGCAGGAGAGGTCAAAGCCCCCAGAGCTGATGGGCACTCCGCCACAGCTGAGGATGTTGCCAACAGCAGCAGAGGTGGAGGATCCCACGGCGGTGTTCTGTGGGAAGGAGCTGAGGATGGGGCCAGGCAGGGTCACCAGCACAGCAGGCGGCTCAATGGCCACGTGGGAGCTCTGGCACTGCCTGACACAGCACTCATTGCAGCTGTTGGCCAGCGGGCAGGGGCCGCAGGGCTGGCAGCAAGGGTTGCAGGGCTGGCAGCAGGACATGGCTCGGGGTCACAGGAGCACCTAGGATAGAAGGCAGGGAGAAGCAGAAAGTGAGGACACATGAGGAGCAGCACTGCACCCAAACACCCTGCAGCCAAGGCACCTGCTGGCCCACATTGCACTGCCCAGCTCCAAGGCCAGGAGCCACCTCAGCCAAGTCCCAGCCTCTCTCTGTCTGCACAAGACCTTCTCTCCCCTGCCCTCTCCCAGCACAAGCAGCTCCCAGCCCTGGGCTGTGACAGCCCCTGTCAGCTGAGACCCACAGCCAGGAAAGAGCTGGTCTTGAAGCAGCAGCAGCAGGAGGAGGAGGAGGAGGAGAAGAGGCTTCCCACTCACCTGATTCCTGATGAGGAGAAGGAGGTGAGAGAAGTGGATGAGAGCCCAGAGACTTGGGCTGCCTTTTATAGCAGTCCTGCACTGCCTCAGGCCCAGAGGCACCTTAGTGGAAGTCATAATTTTGTGTCCAGCTCATGCCAATTGTGCACCATCCCAGCTAATGGTAGGGGCTGTGTCCTGGTTTTCTGCATTGTGGCCTCTATTTCCTGGCTTCTGCCATGTGCATTCCCATCTCAAGACTTCTGGAAGTGCCGGGACGAGAACCTCAAAAATTTCCAGGATATAAACACGTCAGAGGAGGCAGAATGCTCAGATCATGGTCTGGATGCATTCCATGCAGGCACATGACATGAAGCTGTGTCATTCCTGTGAGTTTGCTTGTGGCAAAGTTGTCAGGGCATCCCTCTAATTCTTCTTTCATACCTGCCAATCTCTCCCTCCCTGTGAATGCAGAAGGAAACTAGGAAAAAACCATTTGCTCTACTGTATCAGGAGGTGATGTCTGTCCATTTCCCAGCAAGCAGGGCTTCCTCCTGTGTTGTGGTTGCTGACAAAGGCAGAGTTGTGAAATAAGGCTGCAGAAATGGGCTCTGTGAGAAGACTCTGCTGGGTCCCACCATGTCTGACTGAGTCAGCTCTCAGTGTGTCCCAAGGGGACTCAGCACTGCCCAACACTGAGCACATTTATCACACTGCTGCTTCCTCTGTGCAACTGGATTTCACTAGAAATGGTTTGGACTGGAAAGTCACTTCAGGACTATTTCATTCTACTCCTCCTGCCCTCAACAGATGGGCACTGATGCCACCCACTGAACCAGCTTGCTGACAGCTGTATCCAATCAGGTCTTGCACACTTCCAGGGTTGAGGCATGCAAAAGCTTTCTGGACTATTTAATACAATGCCTCAACACCCTCACAGAGAGGAACATTTCTCATCTGCACGGGAAAGGGAACCAAGTAAATTGCACTGCAGGGATTCAGTGCTGTCCATCCTCCACACTTTTCAATGAGCAAAGTGGATAAGCTGTCACAGAAAGAAGGAAAAATCAGAGGCCGAAATTTTAATGCAAAAGCAACTTTATTGAATCAAAAGAAGAGCAGGAGAAGGCTCAGAAAGGGCACCAGGAGCAGAAATTAAGATGCAGTAGTGATGTCTGACATCCAGGCCTGCCGAGAGATGGAGGCCAACAGGTCCCACAAGGCTGGCATTGAGTGTAGGGACAGGAAAGGAATGGAAGAGATAAATGAGAGGAGGAAGAGAAGAAGGAAACAACAGTCTGAATCTCTAAATCCGATGCCTTAAAATTCCGTCTTCATTCCAGCAATGTGCTCTGAGATTTTGGATGTTCTTGCCCAAGGATGTTGGTGGCAGCATCTTTAGCAGGGACGACAACATCTTTCACCATAGCCGCGGGTGATGCAGGAGATGTCAAAGCCCCCGGAGCTGATGGGCACTCCCTCAGAGCTGAGGATGCTGCCAACGGCAGCGGAGGTGGAGGATCCCACGGCGGTGTTCTGTGGGAAGGAGCTGAGGATGGGGCCAGGCAGGGTCACCAGCACAGCAGGCGGCTCAATGACGACGGTGGAGCTCTGGCACTGCCTGACACAGCACTCATTGCAGCTGCTGGCCAGCGGGCAGGGGCCGCAGGGCTGGCAGCAAGGCTGGCAGGGCTGGCACTGCTGGCACTTCTCAGGGCAGGACATGTCTGGAGCCTGGCGCTGCAGCTGGCACACAGGGCAGGGAGGAAGCAGAGCACACGCACACCTCAGACACAGCCCGCAAGGCACCCAAACCACACAAGGCCCTGCTGCCTGCCCAGCTCCAGCCTGTGCAGGCCCAACCTGGGCATCCTTTGCCTGAGCCCAGCACGCTCCTTCCCAGCTCAGCCAGGCCCAGCCGTGCTCCTGCCTGGGCTCCATGAAAATCAGCACCTCAGCCCAGCCCCAGCCTCTGCCCACAACACACGGTCTGCCCTCTGCCCACACCACCACCATGGCACAACATTCCCAGGAGAACAAGGAGCAGGAAGAAGGGCTGGAAAGGTCAGTGCTGTCCTAGAGAGGGAGGAGGAGAAAGGGGCCAGCAACTCACCTGGTTCCCAAGGAGAAGGGGGTGACAGAAGTGCTTGACAGAGCCCCCAGTTAGGCTGCCTTTTATCCTGGCCCCACAGTGCCTCAGGGCCCACAGCTCGTGCTGCATGAGTGACGATATTCCTGCATGATCCCAAATGAACGGAAACATCTCTGGGAACGGCATGGCATGAGTTGGTTTTTCCATTTGGAATGACTTTGCATTTCCTAGCTTACATCATTCCCATTCCCTCAAGGACACTTCTTCTGGGTGCTGGTATGCAAGATTCCTGATCTCCTGGGGGCAATGATGTGTCAGTGTGGTTTAGGGATATAAACAAAATGCAGAAGGGATGCAAAGGATATCAGGTGATGCCAGTCCTTGTCATTGTGGTGGAGATTTATAGTGCTGCCAGATTTTTGTATTTCCTGCTGACGGGAAGGGCCTCATTTGCTCCCAGCCCTTCCAGGCTTTTCCTCAACAGCTAACGGTTCCACTATGTGACTTGTCTTGTTAGTGATCCCTCTTTGCCCTCCTCCTTAGCCTGCACTATGAATAACAAGGTTCACTTTTCTGGTAAAATTTAAAGTATTTAATAAAGCACAACAAATAATAGGCTATAAACCAAAAATTATGTACGAGCCAGTGGTTGGCATCCAGCCAAGAGCACACCCTAGCTCAGAAAACACTTCTATAAATGCATCACAAGTCTCTGGGCTCTCATCCACTTCTCTCACCTCCTTCTCCTCCTCAGGAATCAGGTGAGTAGGAAACCTCTTCTCTTTGTCTTCCTCTTTCTGCTGCTGCTGCTTCAAGACCAGCTCTCTCCTGGCTGTGGGTCTCAGCTGACAGGGGCTGTCACAGCCCAGGGCTGGGAGCTGCTTGTGCTGGGAGAGGGCAGGGGAGAGAAGGTCTTGTGCAGACAGAGAGAGGCTGGGACTTGGCTGAGGTGGCTCCTGGCCTTGGAGCTGGGCAGTGCAATGTGGGCCAGCAGGTGCCTTGGCTGCAGGGTGTTTGGGTGCACTGCTGCTCCTCATGTGTCCTCACTTTCTGCTTCTCCCTGCCTTCTATCCTAGGTGCTCCTGTGACCCCGAGCCATGTCCTGCTGCCAGCCCTGCAACCCTTGCTGCCAGCCCTGTGGCCCCTGCCCGCTGGCCAACAGCTGCAATGAGTGCTGTGTCAGGCAGTGCCAGAGCTCCCACGTGGCCATTGAGCCGCCTGCTGTGCTGGTGACCTGCCTGGCCCCATCCTCAGCTCCTTCCCCACAGAACACGTGGTGGGATCCTCCACCTCTGCTGCTGTTGGCAACATCCTCAGCTGTGGCGGAGTGCCCATCAGCTCTGGGGGCTTTGACCTCTCCTGCATCACCAACTGCTATGGTGGCAGCAGATGCCGTCCCTGCTAAATCTGCTGGCAGTGCCCTTGGGAACATTAGGGTCTGGAGTCAAAGACCTCCGAACATGGAACTGAATTGAAGAAGGATCTTTGGAACGTTGCATATTCAGGCTGTTTGGTTTTTTTTGCTTTATGGCACTATCTACCCTTTCTCTTCCCTCTGTTCCTTCACCCTCACCCAATGCCAGCCCTGTGGGACCTGTTGGCCTTATTACCTCTGCAGGCCAAGCAGACAGACACCCCTACTGCATTGTAGTGGCTGCTCTTAGTGCCCTCTCTGAGCCTCCTCATTTTCTTTCTAAACTCAATAAAATTGTTTTCGCATCCAAACCTATGCCTCTAAGTTTTTCTTCCTTCTGTGGGAACCCTTCCTGTGAGCTCAGGTAAAGGCTGCTAAAAGCAGAGGGTGAGAGATCATGCAGCAGGTTTTGAGCTGTGCACACACAGGCAGGGGCACTGACACATGGCCAGCCTGCCCAGGTGTGCACAGAGATGAAGGCAGACGCACAGAGCCCGGCACACGGGCACAGGCACACGGCCAGGGCGCTTGCACACAAGGGCTCTGCCCTGAGCACAACCATCCCCGGCCAGGCCAGAGGCTCTCAGGGGCTGTTCCCAGCAGGGCACAAGCACAGGCATGTGCAGATACTGGCACACCCTGGGGCACAGCCACACTCCCACACACATCACTGCACATGGCTGAGCACACGGGCCACAGGCCAGAGCAGGGCATGGCACTGAGGAGATGCTGGGCAGCTCTGGCCCAGAGCTGCTCCTGAGCTCACAAAGCAGCACACATGCTCAGGCAGCAGTGCTACATGAGTCTCAAGGAGGTTGCATGGTATAAGTACATATTATATTACTGGCACTCCACAAATATTAAAATGGATGCTATATATATAATAATGGAAAACTTTGCTGTATTAATATAATTTCTTTTATTTCTGCTATTAACAAAACTTAGAAATAGGAATATGATAGGTATATATTTTTGGACTATGGCATGGTGATGTAAAAAGCTTTTTGTTCATGTAGGTAATAAAATGCTAAAAGATAATCGGGAAATTCTTCACATTCTTCGATTATCCCATCTGGATGAAGAGGGGGAAACTAGCAACAGAACCCCAGGGAAGAAATTTATTGATCGTCAGTTTTCAGGGATTGTGTGGCAGGACACAGCCACAAGGAGAAACAAAAAAAATGTTGACTTACAGGATGACATGGGAGGGCGGTTGAGAAAATGTAAAAGGAATGTTTTGAAAAATGCATGACAGCCTGTGAATATGCAACATGTTGATGCTTTTTTAGAAGTGTTTTCTGAGCTAGGGTGTGCTCTTGGCTGGATGCCAACCACTGGCTCGTACATAATTTTTGGTTTATAGCCCGTTTTTTAATTTGTTTTATAAAACATTTTAAATTTTACCAGAAAAGTGAACCTTGTTATTCATAGTGCAGGCTAAGGAGGAGGGCAAAGAGGGATCACTAACAAGACAAGTCACATAGTGGAACCGTTAGCTGTTGAGGAAAAGCCTGGAAGGGCTGGGAGCAAATGAGGCCCTTCCCGTCAGCAGGAAATACAAAAATCTGGCAGCACTATAAATCTCCACCACAATGACAAGGACTGGCATCACCTGATATCCTTTGCATCCCTTCTGCATTTTGTTCATATCCCTTAACCACACTGACACATCGTTGCCCCCAGGAGATCAGGAATCTTGCATACCAGCACCCAGAAGAAGTGTCCTTGAGGGAATGGGAATGATGTAAGCCAGGAAATGCAAAGTCATTCTAAAGGGAAAACCCAACTCATGCCATACCGTTCCCAGAGATGTTTCCGTTCATTTGGGATCATGCAGGAATATCGTCACTCATGCAGCACGAGCTGTGGGCCCTGAGGCACTGTGGGGCCAGGATAAAAGGCAGCCTAACTGGGGGCTCTGTCAAGCACTTCTGTCACCTCCTTCTCCTTGGGAACCAGGTGAGTTGCTGGCCCCTTTCTCCTCCTCCCTCTCTAGGACAGCAGTGACCTTTCCAGCCCTTCTTCCTGCTCCTTGTTCTCCTGGGAATGTTGTGCCATGGTGGTGGTGTGGGCAGTGCCAGCCCTGCCAGCCTTGCTGCCAGCCCTGCGGCCCCTGCCCGCTGGCCAACAGCTGCAATGAGTGCTGTGTCAGGCAGTGCCAGAGCTCCCACGTGGCCATTGAGCCGCCTGCTGTGCTGGTGACCCTGCCTGGCCCCATCCTCAGCTCCTTCCCACAGAACACCGCCGTGGGATCCTCCACCTCTGCTGCTGTTGGCAACATCCTCAGCTGTGGCGGAGTGCCCATCAGCTCTGGGGGCTTTGACCTCTCCTGCATCACCAACTGCTATGGCAGCAGGTGTTGTCCTCCCTGCTAAATCTCCTGGCAACATCCTTGGGCAAAAACCTCCACAACCTCAGAACATGGTGCTGCACTGAAGATCTTTGCAACAATGGATTTGTGCCCTTGATTTTCTGTTGTTTTCTTCCACTCTCCTCCGTTCTCTTCCTTTCCCATCAGCACCATTCAGTGCCAGCCCAGTGGGACCTCTTTGCCTCCCTCCATCTCTCTGCAGGCCAGGCAAATGGACACCCCCACTGCATCCCTTTGGCTGCTCCTGCTGTCCTCTTTCAGCTGCCTCCTTTTCTTCCTGACACTCAATAAAGTTGTTTTGCATCCAAACCTGGTGCTCTGCTCTCTCCTTCTCTGTGTGGGAACTCTTCCATTCAACTCAGGGCAAAAGGTGCTGGAGGCTGACGGTGGACACTCCGTGGTGGATTTTACCTTGTATTAGAGCTTACAAAGACTGCCCTGGCTTCCCAAAAATGGCGACCATCTGGAGAAGATTATGTCAGAAGGTCACACAAGAGGGAATGGGAAACAGAAGTGCCTGCAGATAGTGAACAACCTCCCCTCTTCAAACACCTCCCTCACATGAGCCTTCTCCACCCAGCTTCTAACCACACAGGCAGTGTGGGGGCACCAGGCCGGTTTGAGGCACTGGCTCATCCCTGGAGGGAAAACCCTGAAGTCCAAATGCTCACACCTCTCTTCTCAGGAATGAACCCTTGGGCGATCTCCTCCCTTATTGATGGTAAGAGAAAGATCTTTCCCATAGTGATCTTCATTTGCATAGAAATACTGTTTACGGCATTGGCCCTTCCCCTTTGTTCTGCCCGTGCAATATCAGATAATTGGCCCTTTAGCTCTGTCCCGCCCCCTGCCCTTCCTATACAATCCCAGCTGCCCCAAACTCAGTCCACCGGCTGTTCATTGTTTCTCGATCCCTTCGTGAGAGAAGAAAAAAAGATCTCCGTGGAACTCCAAAAATTCCCGTCCCTTTCTTCCGAATTGCCCGCAGCAGAGCTGAAATCACTCAGTTGAAGGCAGATGTGCCTTTGCACCTTGTGGCGTCCTTCTAAGACGCTTCCCTAGGAAGGTCGTAACACTGCCATCCTCACCCACTGTGACAGAGCAGGGCTGAGAGGTTTCACAGGATCAAATGAGCATGAGGACAGAACCAAAACCATGCTACCACTGTGTTGGAGACTGCCACTGTTTTCCCTTCTTGTTATGGGGGAGGAGCACTTCTCCCATCTGTGAAGCGGGGAGCAAAACCAGAGATTCTCCTGGTTCCCATCTGTTTACCCATGAAGCTGTGTTAAATTTTGGGGTTTATTATCCCCCTGAGAAAAAAGCCAGTGCCATCTTTCTCTCTACCATGTGGGAGTTCGTTGTTTTTTCTTTCTTTCTCTGGCATTTTGGTTTTTAGTTCTGGCCTGTGTAGGGGGAGTATGGTCTGACAGTTCAATATGTAACACTTGTTTACCTTTTCTCATGCTGTGTGGGCACCCTGCCAATAAATGGTTGGGGTTTTTTTCACTTTCGTTCACTAGTATTCATTTCTTATTCTTAGAAAGGGATGGTTGGAACTTTTTTTCAGAGTAAACGCTCATTCCAGAGTGTTTTTCTCCCAAACTTGTTTCTAAACTGGGACAGTGAGGTCCTTTCCTGTCTGGATCCTCACTAAACATGTCCTGGGAGAAAGGAGATACCCTGGATGGTAGTGGACCCTGTTTTATTTCTTAGGCGTTAGGAACTCTAGGAGGCCCTGGGAGTTTCAGGAGGTCCCCAAGCACACAAGGAAGAGTTCCTCTTGCTGTGGATCAACCTGTGCTGGAGAAAAGTACTCATACAGAAAATGGCTATGAAGGAGAAATCACCTTGTCTTGAAGCCAGAGCCTCTGCCTCACCTTCACCCCATGTCCAGGAGAAGGGGGCATGGGAAGCCAAGGATACCTTGGGCAGATCCCATGCTGTTCTGGCACAGCCACGCAGTGCCCACTGCAACCCCAGCCGTTCATTGCACTCACTTGCAGGGCTGAGGTGTCTTGCAGACAGCACATCCCCAGCTCCCATCAGACAGAGCACCTCTGGGACAGGAGAGCCTGGAGCTCATAGGGAGCAGCCCTCATGCTTGAACCGCAGAAATTTGTGACTACAAGACAGTTAAGACAGTCTGAAAGACCTGTAGGGGAAACATAGAGAATGGATGGGCTGGAAAGTCCTGGTAATGAGGGATGAATGGTTTGGGAAAAAAGTGTGTGGAGGGGCATTGAGGCAACTGAGGAAGCCACTGTTTCTTCTTTGTCGTCTGTTCTGATGTGAGATGTTTTCTGACAGAGTCAGAAGCAGCCAAATAAAGCCGATCCCTCAACACAGCAGCCCCCTTTTACAGCTTTTCCCTGACATTTGCCTTGAAGGTCTATTTGTTTGGTTGTGGTTATGGCAGGAGGTTGGTGTGCTGAGCTCTGCCTGTGCCTGTAAACCTGCCACTAGCTCCCAGGCCCACAGCACAAAAGCCAAATGACAGCACTGCCCACTGTCCTCTGAGGGGAGCAGTGGGAGAAAGAGATTTGCTCCTGCTTCCACACACAGAAATCAGAAAAAAACCCATGTCAATGAAAATCACTAAAGACACTTCTAATTACCATAATTGTTAACAAAACAACAGAGACCTTAACTAGCTTTCAGACACACCCAGCTGCTGTCTCACTCTCCATCTTTTATGGGTCATGGGAAAGTAACTTGGAAAAGGTTAATGAGTTAAGGTAAAGACAGTGAAATTACTCACCATTACCATCAGAGGAAAACCCAAGCTTGACTTGGAGAATATTCATCCTATTGCAAGAAACAGAATCCCCACCTCTTTTTCACTCTTCCTCTCCTTCACTCCTGATTCTTCTATCTCCTCCACTCTTAAGCAGCATAGTGGGATGCACAATGGGGGGTTGCAGTCGGTATGCAACAATTTATTTCTGTGCAATACTGCTGGACCTGCAGCAGAAAATGCCACAGGAACTTGTCAGTTTCTCCTAAGTCACATTTTCCAGCTTCCAAAACACAATTGCTAGGCCTTGAGATTCAGGGTTTTTTTGGAGGGGGTATAGAAAACCTGGGCTAAAAACCCCAAGTAGTTTGACTCAAAGCTGTTGACTCCTCCAGAGAAACTCTCCTACATCTCACAGCAGAGCAACATATGAACATGGTGCCTTCATACTTGTAGGAAGGTCTCAACCTTTGTGTCAGCACCAGATTGCTGAGCTGTAGAAGTGCATCTTGCACTGGCCCTGACATGAGGAGGCTGTGTACCACCCTGGTGATCAGCAACACCACACCTGAAGGGATTGATTCAGGGATGACAGCCTTCAGAGGCCAGCAGGATTTACTGGCCTTTCTCCCTGAACATAAAGCAAGAAGGGAAGAGTGTAGGAGGAAGGAGCTGTGTTTCGGTTCTCTGGACACGAAAAGGTTGAAGGCTGCACCATTCAGCTGTAAATTGGCTCCTTCTACAAGTGCAACTGGCAACACGTTGGGGCTCCAGGACACGCCAGGGGAGAATCCTCTGGCCATGACCTCCACTCTTGCTCTCAGGATGAGGGTTCCAGGCTCAAACTGACACACGTGTGCTCACACATATTTGCATGGAGCTAAACAAAAATCTCTGCACTCATACAAGGCCAAGAAACATCACCAGCTGGGAACTCGCTGTGGAGATACAGCATGTCCCCTCACAACTGAGTCCATAGGCCTGTGGAAGTGAAGAACAAGTGTGATGCTCAATTCCTGACAACTTGGACAAAAACAAACCCACAGGAATGAGACAGGCAAACATCATGTGACTATATGGGATGACACTAGCCCTTGAACCGAGACTACTGCCTGTGCTGACACCTTTCTGCCCTGGAAATCATTGAACCTCTCATCCCAGCACTTACAGAAAGGGATCTTCATATAGGAAAGCA
Source organism: Muscicapa striata striata (assembly GCA_030060385.1). Lineage (NCBI taxonomy): Eukaryota > Metazoa > Chordata > Aves > Passeriformes > Muscicapidae > Muscicapa > Muscicapa striata. Next base: position 16,597 of record JAREIS010000627.1, read on the forward strand.
TGCGGAATTAGCCAGGAAATGAAAAGGCAGCAAAGCAGGAAACCAGGACACAGCCCCTACCATTAGCTGGGATGGTGCACATTTGACATGAGCTGGTCACAAAATTATGACTTCCACTAAGGTGCCTCTGGGCCTGAGGCAGTGCAGGACTGCTATAAAAGGCAGCCCAAGTCTCTGGGCTCTCATCCACTTCTCTCACCTCCTTGTCCTCTTCAGGAATCAGGTGAGTGGGAAGCCTCTCCTCCTCCTCCTACTCCTCTTCCTCCTCCACCTGCTGCTGCTTCAAGACCAGCTCTTTCCTGGCTGTGGGTCTCAGGTGACAGGGGCTGTCACAGCCCAGGGCTGGGAGCTGCTTGTGCTGGGAGAGGGCAGGGGAGAGAAGGTCTTGTGCAGACAGAGAGAGGCTGGGACTTGGCTGAGGTGGCTCCTGGCCTTGGAGCTGGGCACTGCAATGTGGGCCAGCAGGTGCCTTGGCTGCAGGGTGTTTGGGTGCACTGCTGCTCCTCATGTGTCCTCACTTTCTGCTTCTCCCTGCCTTCTATCCTAGGTGCTCCTGTGACCCCGAGCCATGTCCTGCTGCCAGCCCTGCAACCCTTGCTGCCAGCCCTGCGGCCCCTGCCCGCTGGCCAACAGCTGCAATGAGTGCTGTGTCAGGCAGTGCCAGAGCTCCCACGTGGCCATTGAGCCGCCTGCTGTGCTGGTGACCCTGCCTGGCCCCATCCTCAGCTCCTTCCCACAGAACACTGCTGTGGGATCCTCCACCTCTGCTGCTGTTGGCAACATCCTCAGCTGTGGCGGAGTGCCCATCAGCTCTGGGGGCTTTGACCTCTCCTGCATCACCAACTGCTATGGTGGCAACAGGTGTCGTCCCTGCTAAAGGTGCTAGCAATGTCCTTGGGCAAGAACCTCCAAGACCTCAAAGCATGGTTTTGGGCAGGAGATAGAGATTCTGGACATTGTATTTAGAGCTTTGGACCTCGTTCTACTGTGCACTCCTTTTCTGTCCCTCTCTCCCCAGGCCAGTCTAGTGTGGACCTGTCATCCTTTCTCCCTCTCCAGAGCGGTGCAAAAAAACACCACATGGGAGCTCCATCTTAATGGCTGCTCCTGGTGCTCTCTGTGAGCCATCTGCTTTTCATCTTTAAACTTATTAAAATTGTGCTGCATTCAATCCTCAGCCTCTGAGTCATCTATTGTTCTGTGACAGCTCCTCCAGTCTGCACAGGAAAAAGGTGGAGAAAGTAATGTGTGGGACTGGCTGCAGTGGATTTTACTTTGTGCCCTTTTCCTTTGGAGCTGATGAAGAACATCCCTGGCTACTCAGCAGCCAAAGGCCATCATGGAGACTTTGGCTCCAAAGTGCTTAAGTATTGGGGATGGGAAACAGCAACACCTTGGGACAGCTCACAACCTCATATCTTCCTATCCTTCCTTCATTCACCTGGCCTAGGATCGGTGGCCAGCACACCTGGGAACAAGCAGATGAGTGGAAAGAGTTGTTGGGGAAAGGGAAGTAGTGAAGCAGTGTAGGTTTTAGCAATTTGTTAACTGGGGGTAGTTCCATCCTTGCTGGGTTGGGAGTAGAGATGGTCATGTGGTGCTTCACTTTGGATCTCTCCTGTGCCACTGTTGTTTTCAACACTGCCATGGAGCTCTGCCCGTTCCCAGCTTGTGAGCCCATTTGCTTGCAAGAGACAAACACAGAGTGACTGACGTGGTCCACCTGGATGCCTGGTGGGAGTCATCCCTCCCCCCTCCTGCCCTGGGGCCACCCCATTAAGTGCTGCCTGGAGCCAGAGCAACATCCCTGCCGGCCCTTTTCTCTGCAGGGTAGTGCGACATCGCAGTAAAGCCCTGCCTCCCTTCCCAGCATGTACGGGCTGCTGTTAACAGCGCCAAAGACTGGTCACCGCTCCTGTGGGTGCTGGGGCAGTCAGCCCTTTTCCCCCTCTCCCTCATCTGAGCCAACATCACAACCAGGGAGATCCCAATCTTGCATCGGAGCACCCCCTGAAGGTGAGAGGGAATCACTGGAGCCGCTCTGCCGACAGTGCCCACCAAAGGGGAAAGTGCTTGATGGGTAAGAACAGGCTGTTATTGGGTTTTTCCTTTCTGTTTGTGTGGCTGCTGTTATTGTTGCTTGTGTGTGTTTACACACACACACACACATATATATATTCTAGTAAAGAGCTGCTTTCCTTCTCCCATATCTTTGCCTGAAAGACCCATAATATCCAAGTTATAATAATTTGGCATTTTTCCATTTCATGAAGGTTCCATACTTCCTTGTCAAACACCTGTCTTTTAAACCAGAACACTTTCCTCAGCACAACTTCTTCAGCCCTTTATTCATCTTTGACACACACAAAGGTGTGGGAGCAGCTGCTGGATCAACAAAAAAGGGAAGAACACAACAGTCCCTTTCTGTCCCTCCTTCCTCCCCCTGTTTTTCCCTACACCAACGTGAGCCGATCTGTCTCAGGTGGAGTGGGAGCTTCAGACCGAGTTTATTAAAGAAGCCTGGCCACTGAGTCACGAGGTACCGAGAAGACCCCCTTGCTCTCTAAACCCCTTCTCAGAGAGAGGAGTCCAGGGCTGGCTGGATCTTATCTCAGCCTCAGACTGCCCTGTTGGAGTTATCTGACCAGTTAACAAACAACAGATAAACTGTTATCTGGGGTAAGATGCCCTGCTACACCATCCCACAGCTTGAAGTCTTTCAAGATCTGCTCCCAGCCTGTCCACAGGCTGCAGTCTTTATGGAGAAGGCTGCTCCAGGGGCCACACTGCTGCTGCAGATTTCCATCTGCTCTGGTGTGGGGACCTCCATGAGCTGCAGGGTGGACAATCTGCTCCACCATCCCTCCCATGGGCTGCAGGGAATCTCCTTCCCATCACCAGAGGTACCTCCTCCACCTTCTTCTCTGATCCTTGTGTTTGCAGGATTTTTAATGGAACCCACCGGTTCTGTTTTTCTTCATCCCACAATTCCTGTGCAGTGTTTTGTCTTTTCTTAAATATGTTTCCATGAAGGCTTGACCAATGTCACTGAGAAGCTCAGGCTTGGCCAGCACTGAGTCCATTCTTTAGCTGTCTGGATCTGGCTTTGTAAAACACAGGAAAACTGCTTGGGATCTTCTTGCAATCTCCTCACTGTTACAAAAACCTTGTCATGTACCGGGGGGTAGAAGGGAGTATAAAGCAAATTTAGGTGAATAAAAAATTCAGAAGGAAAGTACCAGTTCAAGTTGGTTTACGAGAGTATTAAAATTTTTAATTTAATTAATTTCAAATTCAACAGGAAAACAACATTTCATCTTCAATAAAGGGCAGATGGAACTTTGAATACTCTTAAAATAAGATATTATGCTGTATGATTTGGAAAAAAATGTTCCAAAAAGTAGAACCGTCTAAAGTCCTTGGTAGATCTACTTCATGTCTTTGGCAAGCTGAACAGACAGAGCTAGTTAAGCTGATTTCCCTAAGGTTATTATCTGGAGATCTGAACTGCAGTATTTCACATTCTCTCTGGGCCTCTTTGAACCCCCAGTGCACTTTCTGAAAGGATTCTTCCTGGCAGGTGCCTAATGTGACAAAAACCTGAATTTATGGAGTTCAGAGTTGCAATTTTGCCCTCTATTCTGTAAAACCGCTGCACAACACAGACAGGAGAGCTGCATCAGCTTTCTCCAAAATCCCAGTAAGGTCCCAGGTCTGCAAGTGCACACAAACTTAACAACGTCCTGCTCATGTTCTGCCTTGGGCTTCTGTCTTACACATGCCTGGAGTTGTTGGAAAGACAAGTCAGAGAGTCAAGGTCAGGATTTGACCCCATGATGGCATTCAAGGTTCAACAATGTCCAGTGATGGCCAGGAGTGTTCATAGAGATAAGGAAAGTGTCAAGTCAAGCTGGGAAGACACAGAGTCCAAACTGAGCTTGGTGAGGTCTGTGGCCAGATATAGGCACAGATGTATCACAGCAGGAGCTGTGACACTGCTCATGGCCAAGAACCAGAATTTCAGCTTGAGAGCTCCTCCTGTGGAAACAGAAGCTGGACCAGGCTGAAGCCTCCTGGCAGCAGCATCTGCCAAAGTTCCCAGCAAAGCCACTAAAGGGAAGGGAGCAGCACTCAGTTATGCTATGTGGGTTGATCCAACTGTGCTACATCTCACAGCAGAGCAACACCTGGATATGGGTTCCTTCTGTCCAAGACCCATCTGCTGGGAGGTCTCAGCCCTGCTCAGGCAGCACCTGGCTGCTGAGCTGTAGAAGTGCATCTGGCATTTGCCCAGACAGGAGGAGCCTGCGTCCCACCCTAGTCATCAGCAACGTTCCACCAGAAGGGGATGTACAGAATGATGCAGAAGTGGATAGGCTTCCTTGGTCTTTCTCCCTTTCCATAAAAAAAGAATTGGAGAGTGCAGGAGGCAGAAGATTACTTCAGTGCTAGTTCTCTGCCAGCTTGAAGACATGACCATTCAGCTGTAGATTCCATACCAAGTGCCATTCCTGATGTCAAAGGGAACATGTTTCGCTCTGAGATCATGAACACTCCAGGGAAGAGTCCTGCTGCTCTGACCTGCACATGCCCTCAGGAGGGTCACCCAAGCACAAAATGATGCACGTGTGCTCAAACACACCTGCATGGAATAATGCAAAGATCTGTATGCTCACAAAGAGTCAAGAACAGACTGAAAAGATGTGCAGTTCTGGGAACTCTACTGAGGAGATACTGGGGACAAGTGTGGCAGAAAATTACTCAGGTGTCCTGGAGAAGGATCAGGCCCCAGACAACTCCTGGTACTCCCAGAGGATGCACAGAGATTGCATAGGAAGACAATGAGCCAAATGAGGCCAACACAATTTTTCTCTGAGCGCTGTTAGAGTAGGAACAGGGTCCAACCCTCCCAGCAGATGCAGACCTATGTGCAGCAGTGAGTGACCATCCTGGAGATATGGGAAAAGCAAGACAAAATGATGTGTCATGTCCCCTCACATGGCAGTCTTTGGGCATGTGGGCAAGAAGCATGAAACTGATGCCCATTTCCTGACCACCCGAAAAAAACAAACAGACAGGAATGACACAGATGAACATTTGTTCACAGACAATCCTGCAAGCCGAAGTTCCAAGCATTCTAAGTGCACTCAGCACTGTTTTTGCCCAGGAAATTCTTGAATCTCTCATCCCAGCACTTATAGAAATGACCCTTCATATAGGAAATCATGCAGAATTAGCCAGGAAATGAAAAGGCACCAATACAGGAAACCAGGACACAGCCCTACCATTAGCTGGGATATTTGACGCATATTTGACATGAGCTGGACACAAAATTATGACTTCCACTGAAGTGCCTCTGGGGCTGAGGCAGTGCAGGACTGCTATAAAAGGCAGCCCAAGTCTCTGGGCTCTCATCCACTTCTCTCACCTCCTCCTCCTCAGGAATCAGGTGAGTGGGAGACCTCTTCTCCCCCTTCTCCACCTGCTGCAGCTCCTTCAAGACCAGCTCTTTCCTGGCTGTCAGTCTCAGCTGACAGGGGCTGTCACAGCCCAGGGCTGGGAGCTGCTTCTGCTGGGGAGAGGGCAGGGAAGGTCTTGTGCAGACAGAGAGAGGCTGGGACTTGGCTGAGGTGGCTCCTGGCCTTGGAGCTGGGCACTGCAATGTGGGCCAGCAGGTGCCTTGGCTGCAGGGTGTTTGGGTGCACTGCTGCTCCTCATGTGCCCTCACTTTCTCCTTCTCCCTTCCTTCTATCCTAGGTGCTCCTGTGACCCCAAGCCATGTCCTGCTGCCAGCCCTGCAACCCTTGCTGCCAGCCCTGCGGCCCCTGCCCGCTGGCCAGCAGCTGCAATGAGTGCTGTGTCAGGCAGTGCCAGAGCTCCCATGTGGTCATTGAACCATCACCTGTGCTGGTGACCCTGCCTGGCCCCATCCTCAGCTCCTTCCCACAGAACACCGCCGTGGGATCCTCCACCTCTGCTGCTGTTGGCAACATCCTCAGCTGTGGCGGAGTGCCCATCAGCTCTGGGGGCTTTGACATCTCCTGCATCACCAACTGCTATGGCAGCAGATGTTGTCCCCCCTGCTAAATCTGCTGGCAACATCCTCGGGCAAGAACCTTCAACACCTCAGAATCTGGCTCTGGACAGGAGACAGAGTTTTGGGGTTTTTTCTTTACAGTTTCATGGCATTGTTCCCTTCTTTTAGTGTCCTCTTTCTTTTCTTCCTTTCCCGTATTTCCTCAGGCCAGCCTAGTGGAGTCATGTTGTCCTCCCTCCCTCTTTGGTGATGGACACCCTGCAGAAGCTCCACTGTATCTTTTTTGGCTGCTCCTGGTGCTCTCTGTAAGCCACCTCCTTTCCTTCTTTCAACTCATTAAATTTATTGCGCAACTAAGCCGTGGCCTCCAAGTTTTCTTTCTTTCCATGGCAACTCTTCCCATCTGCTCAGGATAAAAGATGTAAAGCAGAGGGTGGGAGTCCCTGCAGTGAATTTTACTTTTTGCCCTTTTGCCTTGGAGCTGAGGAAAACGTACCTGGATACTGCACAGTTAATGGCCATCAGGAACACCAAGGATCCAAAGGGTAGCAGTGGTGGGTTGCTGTGTGAATGGATACGTACAAATCACCAAACCACAGCTGAAATTCAAAGAGTAGATTTATTTCATTACCTCATTAACTCAAGGGTCCCAAGGCACTGCCAGGCTGCAGAGACACATAAAATGGGAACAGTGGCACCATTAGGGTCAGTCCAATCCTGGTGTGTCACTGACTGTCCTAGGATCTCAAGGGGTCTCATGCATGTGCAGTTAATCACAATGCTGTGCTCTTATGACCTTTGAATTTTTTGATCTCTCACTCTTTTAGCAGGAGGCTCAAGACTGTCTGTGAGAGATGCCTCTTAATGTTCTGATTGCTTTCATATTATCTCTCAAAAGAGAGACAGGATAATCAGCAGTAAATACGTGGTGTTTCCCACACAGATATTCTTAGTCTCCCCACCTACAAGGTCACTTTGTGCAAATCCATCATTCTACTCTCCAAATCTTTCCATTTTAACCTTTTCCTCCCAACAGCATGGAAACAACAATGTATGGAAACAGCCCATAACCTCATCTCTACCTTCTCCTCCCCTCCGAGTCTAGGGTCCATGACCTACACCCAGAAGCACAGGCTGGTACACATCTCAGAGGGGCCCTCAGCTCATGCAGTGCCCATCTCTGTCCTGAGATGCAGTGCTGAGATGTTTCAAAAGTTAGGATTGATATCAGCCATACTCAGGATATGCAGTGGTAAACGACTTTAGCTTGAGTTTGTGCAGAAGACTTATGGCTTCACTATCAATTCACATTTCTCCCATGTATGGATAGATGTAATCTGTCCAGCAATGCCTTCTCAACTAAAGCCTTTGACCAAACCTGTGCCCAAGGGAGACTGCAAGACAGACAAAGGAAGATGGACCCTGCTGAAGACAGGGTCTGCCATAGACAGCCATAGATCATAGTCATTCCATAGTATAGGTTAGAGAATCTCGTCCCACCCCGCTGCGATGGGCAGGGACACCTTCCACCAGACCAGGCTGCTCAAAGCCCTGTTGTCACCAAAAACTGGGAAAAAGTCTCCAACCAATTTCCTGCGTCAGAAAGCTGACCTTACTTTATTAGCAGAGGTGGATGCATGGGGATCTCTTCTAAGCATGCCCAGTAACCTAACAGACCAGGTTGTATTCTGTAAACTGTATTATGTAAACTAATACATATTCATCACTTTTTTGAATACATGCACATAGGTTAAATATTTCCATCAGCTTGTCTGGATATGGTTCCAGATCTTCTGATGAATCTTTTCTCTGTGAAAGTATCCCAAATATGTGGTCAGATCATAAAGTACTACTCCATCATTCTTCACTCTGATACACAAACCTTGTACTCAGAACTAAGATACCAGCTAAAACATATTAATCTCTGATATAAGTAAATGAGGAAGCATTAGGCCACATTAACATCTGGTATTTGTATTAAGCAATGCCTGTTACAAAACTAAGGATTGACCATGAATATAGGAATCATACACCGTGTGCTAAGGTCAAAAGAATTTTCCAATATCTTCTCCCACTGCTGCAAAGACTTCTTGAAGAAATGGAATTTGTTCGGTAGCAAATCCCCCCATTGAGACTTTAACACCATTTCTTTAAAGTGTCACATCCAATTATTATATTGACATAGTCTGCACAGCAGTAAGCATTGAATTAAACAAGTGATAAAGGTCATGACAACAACATCACACCACATTACATCACATCACAGTAAGTACAACAGATTGTTTTAACCATCCTAACCATCCAAAACTGAGAAATGTTGTCCCACCCACAAAACCAGCCAAGAGAAATCTAGTCCTTCTGTCTCAGCAGCACTTGTGGCTAGTTTCTTTAGTTGTTTATTTTGTTTCTATTAGTCAGGAGTTATTGGAAAGATTGAATAAACATACTCCTTTAAATTCTTCACACCCCTGATTATGTCTCATGTAGTCAATTGCTGCTTGATTTTCAAGGGCAGCTTCTCTGGCTCTGTCATTTCTGTACTTAGGGCCGTTAATGCTTGTGAAGTGTAATGTATATCTTTAATTAAGGTACATATGGTTCTCTTTATGGTATGATAGTTCACAGCTACTCTGACTCCAAGTGTTCAAAAGGCAGCAGCAACCAGTTCATTCTCACTATATGGGGTAATTTGAGGTTCACTATCCTTTGTCAACTGATAAGTCAAACACTTTCTCTCTTTCAAACCTGCTTGGTCAAGTAATAGAGGACTTAATCTACCAGTGGCACTGGGCCCTCAAAAAGTATTGGCCAGAACATGAGAGTAGGCCAGTCAGCCACCCAGCAAAACCCATCCTATAGGTAATTTTGTGTGCTCCAAGGCATAAGAAATTTGTTCTGTGGTATTGCATTTTAAGGGAGGTTGTAGCTGTGCGTCCTGGTTTCAGTTTGAAACCAGGCAGAAACACCAGTTTAGTGTAGTGGTTTTGGCTTGCCAATTTGAATTTTTCCTGCTGTGAAACTGGATTAGGAAGAAGGCAAAACAGGCTCAACTTTAAATGGTACAAAGTAAAACTTATTACTAGACACTATAAGAAAAAAAAACCAACTCAGAATAAAACTTTAGACCGCTCTTCCTCCTCCCCCCGCCCTCCCACTTCTTTTCTTTCACACTGAAAAGTACAGAAAACAACTCAGTCAGTTTACCATCTTCAAAATAGTGTTTCACCAATTCACTTGGGAGAGGAGTCTTCCCTCTTCAGTCTATGGAGATTTCTTCCCAAGAAACAGTTTTCTTGTGGCCTTGATGCCACAGTGATCAACCGCCCGGGAGAATGGAGATGTGATCATTATGTAAAAATCCCTTCCTGGACTCACGGTTTTCTCATAACCATTACTGAGGACAAGTTATGAGGCACACTTTAAGGATTGTAACAGCTCAAACAAAAGCTCACTTCATCTTTGAGAGCAAACGCTTTTCTTCTTCTTCCCTGGGGAGCAGCAGGAGTCTTCTCACTATTCAAACTTAGAGAATCACAGCAAATTCAACATTTGCTTACTTTAACACCAATGCCTCTGTTCATATCTACAGCTAGAACATTCAATCCACCACATAATTTCTTTATGTGTTATAGGGAAATAAGAGTCTCTTCTCCATAGCATAAAAAAAGAGAAATTTCAGTCCATGTCTCTCCTCCTTCCCTCAAGTGGTCATGACTCTTCCCTTTGTCTGACCTCGGTGTTTTCATGATGTTTCTGTGTGTATCATCATCTTGGTCCTCTTCTTTCACTCAGGAGAGAAAACCAAGTATCTGCAAAGTCTTATTTTGGGCAATGAAAAAGTTAATACCTTGCCCGGGCAGCAGAGGGTCCTGTGAATTCTTCCAGGTGGGGTGGCCAGTGGCATTTACGATACAGAGTCTTTCTAGGCCGTGCTGGGGCTGGCCAGGACTGTAGGGCCCAGCTGAAAAATGGTGATGAGTTTTCTGGCTCCATGGCTGTTCTCTGGCATTTCCTGCATTTATTCCAGCCGCAGGCTCGGGGGTGTTCCCTCCACCCTGCCCAGGAGGCAGGAGTGGGGATGGCTTTGCCAGAACATGGCCCGGCTGTCTCTGCCCCAGGCCGTGAGGGCGGCGGGGCGGGCCCGGCCACCCGGAGCCGCTCCGGGCCAGCAGCAGGGCAGGGTTCTGCCGAGCCGGGGCCGTGCTGGGGGGATAGGATCCCAACAACAGCCGCTTCTCCCCTGGTTATTGGGGCCCCTGGTGGAAAACGGGGCCCGGTGGCTTCTCGAGCCCTGGATCAGAGCCCGCCCCTGCCCGTCCCAGGCCGCATGGAGGGGTCCTGGGCCAGTGTCACCTTGTGAGAGGCCGGAAGGGGAAAAGAGCTTTTCCTGGGTTTTTTTTTTGTCCTTACATGTGTTTCACAAAGACACACAAACTTTCTCATTGATGTAACAATGCATCAGTCTTAAAAATCTGACACTGATTGGTCCTTGTCAGGTATAAGGGAGAGTGCCCAGGTCTTGGCAGGTAAAAATTTCAAGAAACCTCTACAGACCACCACGCTGTGTTAGATGTTAACACTTAGAGAAACAACTGACAAATGTTACACATTGCTTTTATCTGCACAGCCTGATTGTGGCAGACATTGATCCAAACTTCTGAATCACCTCAGCCCTGCATGTCTGGACAGCAGCTGGGCCCTGCCAGCTACTGAAGGACTGTAGGAGGTCCAGATGTCATAAGGGTGTCATGGCTTTGACCACACTCATGGACCAGCTAATGGAGAGGAGGAGAAGGAAGGGATGAGGTGTTGGGCTGTTCCTCTCATAATGAAGATTGTTTCTCATATTCACTGCTGCCTCTCTGCATCCAGGATCTCCCTGATGGCCATTGGCTGCAGAATAGCCAGGGATGTCTCTGTCAGCTGCAAGGGAAAGGACACAAAGTAAAATCCACTCCGGGACTCCCACCCCAGCTTCTCTACCTTTTTAACTATGCAGACTGGAAGTGTTGACACAGAAAAAAAAAAAGGATGACTCAGAGTCCCAGGTTTGGATGGACAAAGAATTTGATGAATCTACGGAAGAAAAGGAGGTGGCTCACAGAGAGAACCAGGAGCAGCCACTAAGATGCAGTGGAGCACCTGCAGGGTGTCCATCTGCCTCTCATGGTGAGGGAGAGAGGGCAACACATCCCCACTAGGCTGGCCTGGGGACACATAGAGAACAGGAGGTAAAAAGAGCGGAAGATGAGAAGAACATCAAAATCTCTGTCATGTCCACTCACATTGCAGTTCTTAGGCATGTGAAAAGGAAGCAGAAGAGTGGTGCCCCTTTCCTGACAACTTTGCCACAAACAACCCAAACAGAAATTACCCAAGTGAACATCACCTGCCCACAAAGGATGCCACCAGCCCTTGATCAGAGCATTCTGCCTGTGCTGACGTTTTCTGGCTCAGAAATCAATGACATTCTCATCACAGCAATTAAAGAATTAGCTTTTCATATAGGAAATCATACGTCAGAAGCCAGGAAATGAAAATGCAGCAATACAGGAAACCAGGACACAGCCCCATTATTAGCTTGGAAGGTGTGCATTTGCCATGAGCTGGTCACAAAATTATTACTTCCACAAAGCTTCTGCTAGGTCTGAGGCAGTGCAGGACTGCTATAAAAGGCAGCCCAAGTCTCTGTGCTCCCATCCACTTCTCTCACCTCCATCTCCTCATCAGGAATCAGGTGAGTGGGAAACCTCTTCTCCTCCTCCTGCTGCTGTTGCTTTAAGACCAGCTCTTTCAGCTGACAGGGGCTGTCATAGCCCAGGGCTGGGAGCTGCTTGTGCTGGGAGAGGGCAGGGGAGAGAAGGTCTTGTGCAGACAGAGAGAGGCTGGGACTTGGCTGAGGTGGCTCCTGGCCTTGGAGCTGGGCAGTGCAATGTGGGCCAGCAGGTGCCTTGGCTGCAGGGTGTTTGGGTGCAGTGCTGCTCCTCATGTGTCCTCACTTTCTGCTTCTCCCTGCCTTCTATCCTAGGTGCTCCTGTGACCCCGAGCCATGTCCTGCTGCCAGCCCTGCAACCCTTGCTGCCAGCCCTGCGGCCCCTGCCCGCTGGCCAACAGCTGCAATGAGTGCTGTGTCAGGCAGTGCCAGAGCTCCCACGTGGCCATTGAGCCGCCTGCTGTGCTGGTGACCCTGCCTGGCCCCATCCTCAGCTCCTTCCCACAGAACACCGCCGTGGGATCCTCCACCTCTGCTGCTGTTGGCAACATCCTGAGCTGTGGTGGAGTGCCCATCAGCTCTGGGGGCTTTGACCTGTCCTGCATCACCAACTGCTATGGTGGCAGCAGATGCCGTCCCTGCTAAATCTCCTTGGAATATCCTTAGGCAAGAACCTCCATGACCTCAGGACCTGGTTCTGGGAAGGAGATAGATCTTTGGGACATTTTAACTATAGTTTCAAGCCACTGTCCGCTTCTCTCTCCACTTTATCTCTTTATTTTTTTATCTGTGTCTCCCCAGACCAACATGGGAGATCCTGTTGCCCTTCCTCTTCCTCCCTCTTTAGGGCAGGTAGATGTACACCCTGCAGATACACTGTATCGTAGTGGTCTTCCAGGTGCTCTGTGTGAGGCACCTCCTTTTCTTCTTCAGACTTAATAAAGTTGTTTTGCAACCAAGCATGGTCTCCAAATCCTCCTTCTTTCCATGGCAACTCCTCTGGTCAACTCAAGGAAAATGTTGGAGAAAGCAAGTGTTGGGAGTCCCTGCCTTGAATTTTATTACATGCCTTTTCTTTTGGAGCTGTCCAAATCCTCCCTGGCAAGCCTACAGAGAATGGTCTTCAGGGAGATCCTGGCTTTGAAGTGTCGTAGCAATAGAGATGGGAAACAAAGTCCTGGGGACAGCCCACAACCTCACCTCTGCTTTCTCCTCCTCCATCACCTGGTCTACAGTCCGTGGTCAGCACACACGGTCAAAGGCAGATGAGACATGCACCCCATACACTCCGTTACCTGGCAAGGTCCAGCTGCCTTCCTGACATGCAAGGCTGAGGTGAATCACAAGCTGATATCAATATCTGTCATATTCAGGCTATGCAGTTGCAGTCGCCATTCCTGTGAACCAAATACCCCTATGGGCTACAGTCTTGCTTGGGCAGAGGCTTCTTCATTTTTGGGTTCTCTTTTTGGTTTTGTTCCCTTGTCTCAGAGAGACCACGGGTAGCAGTTTGCCTGGAGGTGAATCCCACAGGTACTGCCTGTCACCACAGGCAGCCATGCTCCTGGCAAGCTGGTGAAGATGGATTAGCCCCCACTTCAGGGAAGAAGAATACAGAAAGTAAGACTCTTTCTCTTTCATGGCAGCTTTTGGTGAAGGTGGGATTTTGGCTTTGAAGGTAGTTGCTTTGGATTTACAACTGTAGCCTCTTGTAAAGACTGCATTTCGCAATTAGAAACTGTTTTGAAATGAACTTCAAAAACTTTGCCAGCAGTGAAAAAGGGAGCAGGTTCCTGTGGTTGGACCACCCTGTGCTGGTGTGGACAGAGCTGTCCTTTCCCCTCCACCACAGGCACAGAGCAGAGCCCAGCAGCAGCACCAGGGCAGCCCCATGAATGGCAGGAGAAGCGGCAGCAGTGCAGACTCCGCAAGTGAGCTGGCAAGTCTTCATGGGCCACTAGAACTGCTCTACAGGCTCTTGCCTTTCCTGGTAGGTTTTACCATTATCCTGTCCCTTTTTTCCCAGGACCACATGGTCACCTGCCATCTTGGACGGAAAGGGTGTGATGTCATGTTCCCCTTGTCCCTCGAGCCATGCAGCCACCTTGGGAAGGATATTTCATGTCTCTCTTTGTTTTTGTGAGGTTCAGCAATTTTGTATGTAGCAGTAATTTACTGTTATTTTTTGCTGTTTCATTTGTTAGTAAACAGGCTTTTTTTTTTTTCACATATATCTACTCATATTTTGTTCTTTATTGGTGGAAAGGGATTGGTTATAATTAAAGGAAGATTACTCATTTTAGAGTGCTGAGCTCTTTAAATTACTTAATCCAAGACAACCCCAAGTGAAATTTTCAAAACTTTCTCTGTTCTGTTTTCTTTAGGACAATTGCAAATTTTCTCTTGTAACATAACCAATTCTGTTGCAGAGTGAGATAATATTACTGTGTACTCTGCCTCCTGATAAATGAATTTTGTCTTTACAAGTGGGCAGACCTTGGGGCAAAGGTAAGTGAAGAAGGGTTGGCTTTGCTGACGCAAACCTCTTGTCTGGGGAGTGATGTCAGGCTCAGGGAGTCCTGCCTCCTCTCTGCCTCCTCAGTTTTTACAGGAGATAAGGGTGCAGGGAGAGTTTGGTTTTGATGCATTAAACTCACAAGGGCTGAGAATTGTGACATCTTGTTCAAGGAGGTCCACCTTTTCCTCAGGGTTAAAAACTCATTCTCTACACCTCCCCCTCAAATTAACATTGCAGTGTTAATTTGCAACTCCAAAGCTCTTTGGCTTTGGACAAGTTTGTTTAACTGGTTTTTCAGGTTTTGGGCTAGCTTCTTCTGGCCATTCTATTCTTGATCTGCCCTGAGGTGGGCTACTGTTTCAGCCCCCAAGCTATTTTGCAATCAGGTCTTTCTGTTGCTGGTCCTCATCATATTTCTCTGAGTTCAGCCTCCACTGGTAAGGATAGCAGACCTTTTCCCGGGTTTTTTCCCCGTCTTTTGCCAAAGCTCAAGTTTTCTCTGCAACTAACTGGAGATTTTACCAGTTTTTCTTAGCTCACATCCCTCTGTGAGATGTGATGCTCACTTTTTAAAATTTCAAAGGTTTATTAAACCCTAACAAAATACAACAGAAGACTGAATAACGAAAAACTACAGCACTGGGAGTCTTTGTGACTGCACAATGGCTGCTCCCCCTTTTATACCTCTGGTGTTGTATTACCCAACGCTGCCCCCCCAAAGTCTGTCTATCAACTCTTTCTTCACCACATTGGTGGAGATCACTTTCTTGTGACTTGGTTGGAGGTCAGGTCATGCCGCACCTCCTAGTAACAAGCCTGCCCTCCTCTCAAATGCCACGTCTACCAAGACCGTCCAGTGGCAATAATACAACAGGGAAGGGAAAGAGGACTATGGGGAGAACAACTCACAATAACGTAACTATGCATCAATAAAGCTGCTCTTAACATACACATAATATTCATCCCTTAATTGCAAGAGGCATCCATCACATTACCCTTCTATAACACCCCTTTATGAGGTTGGACAAGGTTCATAAGCTTTTGGAATTCTGTCAGTGGAGAACAGGTCAGATCAGTTTTTACCCAGGATTCTATGACCTTTTTGCTGGAGAATATTGGTTTCAAGCAAAAATTAATTTCTCCTTTATTCTGCAATGAGCAGTTGTCTCTGTATAAAATACCCCTTCATCACCTCAAGAGTACCCTGCTCACCATGCCAATTAAAATGTAGGGCCCTCAAAATCTCATTCAGTGTGACACTTAAATGGGCTTTGGTTTTTCATGTACTCTGAGTTAGACATAAGGGAGAAACACCAAGAAGATATTCTCAAGAGGTCACAAAAACCAAAAAACCCTTTACTGGCAACTATCAAAGAACTTTGACAAAAGGTTTCAAGCAGCATCCAATCAACACAAAACACTTCTCTAATCATTAATTTAATCCATTTAATTTAACAGACTGTAAGCACATCTGATTTTAAGTTACTCACAGTTCTGAAAAGGGACTTAGAAGGTGAAAGAGAGAAAGGTAGAAAAAGAATAGAAAAGAATGAACACAGCTACCGTTTCTGGTTCCAACGGTGTTCAGCTTATGGAAATTCCAAGAACAGGTAAGGTCAAGATGTGCTTGCCTTGTGTCTCACATTAAATACTCTTTGACTTTTCTGGGTCCCGGTGGGACTTCCAGCCCTCTGGCCACTCTGGGGCTAGACTGGGGTGCAGGGGTAGGGTGTGGAGCATTGTCTCTGGTTTTCCAGGGATTGGCAGCCACTGAAGGGTTGGGATAGAGGTCCAGAGAATGGGGTGTATAGAGTAGGATATCACCTCACTCAGGCAGAGCCCAGGCTGCCCCTTCCTCTATGCAAAATCACATTAAATATTTCAAGCCAGCAATCCTTCCAGTCTCTCGGGGCTTGGAACATTCTGATCTAGATGAAGGCATCTATGATCTTGGCACCTGGGTGGGATTAGATGATCTGTATAATCCATTCTAACCCAAACCATTCTACAACTTCATGATCTGTGGGCTGTCTCTGGCAGACCATTTCTTCACCAGGATCTGTCATCTTTTACGTGATACTCTTGGGCAATGGTTTGCTCAAAAGGGAAGACGATGTTCAGATAACATCCATCCATAAGAGGAAGAAATGTGAACTTATAGTGAAGCCCTAAGTTATTTGCACAAACTCAACCAAAAGTCATTTACCACTGCGTACCCTGAGTATGGCTGATATCAATCCCAACTTGTGAACTGTCTCAGCCCTGCATGTCTGGAGAGCAGCTTTGCCTGCCTGAGCTGAGGGAGTGCATCTCATCTGCCTGTGTTTCTATTTGCATGCCATGAAGCCTAGGCCAGGTAAGAGAGTGGTGGAGAAGGAAGAGATGAGGTTGTGGGCTGGTCACAGGAATTGTTTTTCCCTTCCCCATTCCTGCCACCCTTTGGAGCCAATCCCCCTGGTGGCCTTTGGCTGCTGAGAAGTCAGGGATGACCTTTTCAGTGTGAAGGGAAAAAGCACAAAGAAAAATCCACTACATGGAATCCCACCATTTGCTTTCTCCAGCTATTTTCCCTGAGCATGCTGGAAGAGTTGTTACAGAACGAAGGAGGACTCAGAAGCCCATATATGTATGCAAAGCAGCTTTATTGAATGTAGAGAAAAATTGCTCAGAGTGGCTCAGAGAGGGCACCAGGAGCAGCCACTAAGCAAGCAGTGGAGATGTCCCTCTGCTTGGCTTGCAGACAGAGGGGAGGACAGCAGATCTCCACTGGACTGGCTTGAGGAGACATGGACAGCAAAAGAAAGAGCAAAAGCAGAGAGGAGAAGAAGGGGACAATGGCTTGAAACTGATTACAATGTCCCAAAGCTCTATCTCCTGCCCAGAACAAGGTCCTGAGGTCGTGGACTTCCTTGCCCAAGGATGTTGCCAGCAGATTTAGCAGGGACGGCATCTGCTGCCACCATAGCGGTTGGTGATGCAGGAGAGGTCAAAGCCCCCAGAGTTGATGGGCACTCCATCACAGCTCAGGATGCTGCCAACAGCAGCAGAGGTGGAGGATCCCACCACGGTGTTCTGTGGGAAGGAGCTGAGGATGGGGCCAGGCAGGGTCACCACCACAGGTGATGGTTCAATGACCACATGGGAGTCCTGGCACTGCCTGACACAGCACTCATTGCAGCTGTTGGCCAGCGGGGTGGGGCCACAGGGCTGGCAGCAAGGGTTGCAGGGTTGGCAGCTGGACATGGCTTGGGGTCACAGGAGCACCTAGGATAGAAGGAAGGGAGAAGCAGGGTGTAAGGGCACATGAGGAGCAGCACTACACCTAAAAACCCTGCAGCCAAGGCACCTGCTGGCCCACATTGCACTGCCCAGCTCCAAGCCCAGGGGCCACCTCAGCCAAGTCCCAGCCTCTCTCTGTCTGCACAAGACCTTCTCTCCCCTGCCCTCTCCCAGCACAAGCAGCTCCCAGCCCTGGGCTGTGACAGCCCCTGTCAGCTGAGACCCACAGCCATGAAAGAGCTGGTCTTGAAACAGGAAGAAGGGGAGAAGAGTTTTCCCACTCACCTGATTCCTGAGGAGAAGGAGGTGAGAGAAGTGGATGAGAGCGCAGAGACTTGGGCTGCCTTTTATAGCAGTCCTGCACTGCCTCAGGCCCAGAGGCACCTTAGTGGATGTCATAATTTTCTGACCAGCTCATTTCAAATGCAAACTATCCCAGCTAATGGTAGGGCTGTGTCCTGATTTCTTGCACTGCTGCCTTTTCATTTCCTAGTGCATTCCACACGCTTTCTTTTATGCAAACTTCTGTAAGTGTCAAGATGAGAGGTTCAAGAACTTCAGGGCAGAAAGACATCAGCACAGTCACAATGCTCAGATCAAGGGCTGGCAGCATCCCTTGTGGGCTGGTGATGTGAACCTGTTTCATGCCTGTAGATTTGTTTATGGCAAAGTTTTCAGGGAAGTGGCAGCACTCTAGTGCTTCTCACTTGCATGCCCAAAGTTTCCATTGTTTGGACACATGAGAGAGCTTCAGGTTACTATTTCCTTCTTCCATTTTTCTCTTTCTTTTGTTGTCTTTATCTCCTCAGGCCAGTCTAGTGGGGACATGTTGCCGTCCCTGCTTCCACAGGAGGGGCTGATGGACAACCTGCAGGATCTCCACTGTGTCTTAGTCGCTGCCCCTGATACTTCCAGTAGGAACTATTCCAGTTTGCTCATGGAAAAAAGATAGAGGAAGAAGAAGGTGGGAGTACCTGCAGTGGATTTTACTTTTTGCGCTTTCCCTTAGAGCTGATGAAGACATCCCCTGCTACTCTACTGCCAGTGACAACTAGACCACCAATCCCCCTAACTCTTGGGGTTCAGATACTGCTTTGGGAAGTTCTTTGACCCAAATGTTCCAGTGCAATGCAGGATTGCTCCCATTGTCAATTTCACTAGGGTTACTATGAAGTTGCTTTTTGATCAAGGGCAAATCCTTTACTGACTAGACAGGTTGAGAAAGGCTTTTCTGGTTCCAAGTTAGACAAACATACAGTATCCAAGCCTGCTGCCTTGGCTAAGGTCACCCAAACATTTGGTTTTGGTTGTTCCACAGGCAAATCTGCGCAACAAGAAACAATTAAAACTAACCAACACCAGTGAAACATCCGATTTCGCTCCATCCTATTCGTGAGCTAATTTTTAGCAAAAGATTTTCCCAAATATTTCAATTAAAAAACTTTGCTTTTGACCTCTAATAAAAATTTCATCCTTGAAAATCCAGTAGAGGGTATCTATAATACAACAAAACAAAAGCCGCGCCTTTGCCAAAAAAGCTCTACGGAACCAACAGTTGACACATTTATAAATAACACAAAATCAGAGTTTGCAGGTTCCACCAATGAACAAGAAATGTCAGGCATGACCCATGATCCCTCTGTTCACATCTGTGTACTTGCTTCTACAGTCTTGAACTCGTCAGCACGTTGTTGGGTGCGATATGGTTTGATGTTTTCACTGGGATCCACTTAACTCCTGCAACTGTCGAGACACAAGCATACCCTTTTCCCCAGGTTATTAATTGGAAAGGACCTTCAATTTTTCCTGTCTCAGGGTTTCTAATTAAAACAGGAGGATTTTCTTTCAATTTTTCCATGTGTATTATTTGAAAAATGTCTAAAAATTGGTGGATCAGGTTCTGCAAAAAAGCTGTTCAGTAATTAAAATCATATAAAGCTTTGCTCAACCTCATCTGTGGTGTGACCTCTACTCCCCCGTCTGTTAAATAAGAATATGTTTTAATGTTTGATGGGTCTTCTTAATAATTGCTTGATTTATGGGAGAATGAAGAATACTAAAGATGTGATGAACACTTTAATATTTTTTAAATGTGGCTAATTTTTGACATATATATATGCAGGACTATTCTTATTTTTTATTTCTTGGGGCACACTTGAAGTAAAAGTTTGCAAAAAATGTTGACAGGCATGATTACTTGTTTTACTTATGTGGACAGAAGCAAAAACTGCACTAGAAAACATGTTTACTGGAACATGAACATTTTTAAATTTTCTAAAGGAAGGGTATTTAGTGATAATTGTCTGTTATAATTGCAGGCTTTGCAAACCCTGTGGGTTGATTGCTCTTGTAGAAATAGGAGGTTGTACAAGTTGACAATTAGAGCAAGCACTAATGGTAGCTTTAGCTTGATTTTGGAAATTTGAAACATTTGCATAAGTGTTTGAGCGTTTTGGTGAAAAAAGGCATGACTTCATTTTGCTTGTTTAAAAATGTTTGGTAAAGTGAAATAACTGTTGTTAATTTGTCTGGTTTTGTGGGGTTTTTTACTGAAAACTTTGGAAGTAAAGAATGAATCCTAATGTGAGAAACAAAATATGGATTAGTTTTATATTGTAAAATTGTATAAAGACATGAAAACTAACGATATAAAGTGTTATTATTATCATTTTTACAACTAATTTTTAAATTTCTTTAATTACATTAGTAACATAAGCAAAATCTGTAAATAAATGAAAAGGTTATGGGAAGAGCTGAAAAACTTGAACTACAGTAGGAAGCTTAATAATTTGAAGAGATTCTTTTACTATTTGAATATCTGATTTCTAAGTTTTAGTAGGGTTGAAAGGATTTTTCTCAAAACCTTCAGATTTTACAGATTCCCACACCTGGTCAGCAGACAGAAGATATCAGAAGATGTCTGCCCCTCCACAAGTCATAGATTGCACTGAGGTCTCCCCTCAGCCTCCCTTTATCCAGACTGAATAAACCAAGTGATCTCAGTGATTCCTCCTACAGCAACCCCTCCAGAACTTCACCACTTTTGTGTCCCTCCTTTGGACACTCTCTAACAGCTCAATATCTTTCCTATATTGTGGTGCCCAAAATTACCCCCAGAACTCAGGGTGAGACTGCCCTAGTGCTGAGCAGAGTGGCACAATGCCCTCCCTTGCCCAGCTGGCAATGTTGGGCCTGATGCCCCCCCAGATATGGATGGCCCTCCTGCCTGCTAGGGCATTGTTAACTCATACCCAACTTGCCATCTACCCCAAGTTGCTTTCCTCAGCTTGGATCTCCAGCCTTGCAGTCCCCAGTCTGTCTGTACATTGAGGGCTGCGCTACCCCAGGTGCAGAAGCTGGTACTTGCCCTTGTTGAACTTCATATGGTTGGTGATTGCCCATCTCTAATTCACTGAGGTCTCTTTGCAGAGCTCTCTGCCTTTGAGGGAGTTGACAGCTCCTCCCAGTTTTGTACACTCTGCGAACATAATATTTGTTCAAGTCCGGCATCCCAGCTGTTTATGGAGATGTTGAAGAAGGTCAATCCTAAAAGTGAGGAACCTCAGTGGAGACCAGTTGCCAGTCTGATGTCACCCCATCACTGTCACCTTTTGTGCCTGACCCATGAGCCAGTTGCTTACCCATCACACAATGTATTTATCCATCTGTGTCCTGGACATTTCATCCAGAAGGATCCTGTGAGAAATGGTATCAAAAACTTCATAGAAATGCAAAAAAGATGCAATGATGCAACTGGTGAAATTACATCAGTTGACTACCATTCATCAACTAGGTGGGCTATCTTGTTGTGAAAGGAAATTAAATTTAACAAGCAGGACTTCCCTCTCATGAGCTCACACTGCTTGTGAGAAATGGCTGCCTTGTTATTCATGTGTTTTTTAATATCTCATGGAATAATCTTCCCACTAATTTGACCAAGGATTTTACTTCAAGCCTAGACTGACACACGTGTGCTCACACATGTCTTCATGGAGCAAACAAAAATCTGTACATTCAAATAAGGTCAGGAAATGTCATTAGCCAAGAACTCGGTTGTGGAGACACAGCATGTTCCCTCACAGTGGAGTCCTTGGACACATGGGAGAGAAGCACAAGAGCAGTGCCCCTTTTCTGACAACTTTGCCACAAGACCACAGGAATGACACAGGTAAACATCACCTGCCCAGAGGGGATGCCAATAACAATTAATGTGAGACTTCTCCCTGTGCTGACGTCTTTCTGCCCTGGAAATCATTGATGCTCTCATCCCAGCATTACAGAAAGAGATCTTCATACAGGAAAGCATGCGGAATTAGCCAGGAAATGAAAAGGTAGCAGTGCAGGAAATCAGGACACAGCCCTACCATTAACTGTGTGGTTTGCATTTGACATGAGCTGGACACAAAATTATTACTGCCACAAAGGTGCCTCTGGACCTGAGGCAGTGCAGGACTGCTATAAAAGGCAGCCCAAGTTTCTGTGCTCTCATCCACTTCTCTCACCTCCTTCTCCTCAGGAATCAGGTGAGTGGGAAGCCTCTTCTCCTCCTTCTCCTGCTGCTGCTGCTTCAAGACCAGCCCTTTCCTGGCTGTGGGTCTCAGCTGACAGGGGCTGTCATAGCCCAGGGCTGGGAGCTGCTTGTGCTGGGAGAGGGCAGGGGAGAGAAGGTCTTGTGCAGACAGAGAGAGGCTGGGACTTGGCTGAGGTGGCTCCTGGCCTTGGAGCTGGGCAGTGCAATGTGGGCCAGCAGGTGCCTTGGCTGCAGGGTTTTTAGGTGTAGTGCTGCTCCTCATGTGCCCTTACACCCTGCTTCTCCCTTCCTTCTATCCTAGGTGCTCCTGTGACCCCAAGCCATGTCCTGCTGCCAGCCCTGCAACCCTTGCTGCCAGCCCTGCGGCCCCACCCCACTGGCCAACAGCTGCAATGAGTGCTGTGTCAGGCAGTGCCAGGACTCCCATGTGGCCATCCAGCCCTCGCCCGTGGTGGTGACCCTGCCTGGCCCCATCCTCAGCTCCTTCCCACAGAACACCGTGGTGGGATCCTCCACCTCTGCTGCTGTTGGCAGCATCCTGAGCTGTGATGGAGTGCCCATCAACTCTGGGGGCTTTGACCTGTCCTGCATCACCAACCGCTATGGTGGCAGCAGATGCCGTACCTGCTAAAGCTGCCTAAGGTCTTTAGGCGAGAACCTCCACAACCTCAGGATCTGGCTCTGGGCAGATAGAGAACTTTAAGACATTGTATTTAGTGTCTGAGCCATTGTTCCCTTCTATTTTTTTTTTGTCTTTCCTTTGCTGTCCATGTCTCCTCAAGCCAGTCTAGGGGAATGTGTTGCACACCCTCTCTCTTTAGGGCAGGCAAATGGACACCTTGCAGGAGCTCTACTGCATGTTAGTGGCTGCTCCTGGTGCTCTCTGTGAGCCACCTCTGTTTCTACCTTACATTCATTAAAGCTGTGCATCCAAGCCTTGGCCTCTAAGTTGTCTTTCTTACTGTGGCAAATCTTGCAATCTAGTCTGCTCAGGGTAAAAGGTGGAGGCAGAAAATTTGAAACTCCCTGTTGTGTATTTAACTCTCTGCCTTTTCCTTTGGGGATGCTGAAGAACATCCCTGGCTACTCCACAGACAATGGCAAACAGGGAAAAGATGGCTCCAAATGGTTGCAGGAATGAGGAAGGGAAACAGCAATGTCCAGGAACAGCTTACAGCTTCATCTCTTCCTTCTCTGCCCCTGTATTAGGGGCCCCATGAGCAGCACATGTTTGTTTAAAAGACAGATGTCTGCCAAGAAAGGTGAGAACCTTCATGAAATGGAAAATATTCCTTCCCTCCAAATTATTGCAACTTTGAAATTAGAGGGTTTTCAGACAAAGATATAGGAAAATGAATAAGTGTCCTTTACTAATAAATATATATATTGCAAACAAACACCATCACCGGCAGCAGCACCAAACAGAGCCAGAGCCCAGTCCCAGCTGCTCTCGGCTGCAGGCACTTTCCCCTTGGGTGCAGTTCCGGGCACAGCCAGCAGGGGCGCTGCTGGCTCCCGGCCGGGCAGGGCAGAGCGGTGATTGCCCTGCAGGGGGCGCTGTGGCGCGAGCTCGGCCGCGTCTCCCTCACGCGGTAATGGCGGCTCGGGCAGGGGAGGAGAGGGGAGGCGACTCCCTTTGCAAAACTCACCGGGAGCAGCCGGTGTCAGTGCCACTCTGGGTGGCGAAATGTGCTGTAGCAGGAACCTCAGAGTGGCGAGCTGGAACCACAGAGGTGAGCAGGCTTGGGGAGGCAAATGAAGCGTAGCAAAAATCCCAAAACCATAGCAGGAGCAGCAGGGGGCCGGGTGGATGGGGGGTGTTGGACTAAAATGTAGCAAAAACTGCCAAAGCAGGGGCAGAAAACAGCAGGGTTGGGTGGCCCCAAAAGGAGAGAGAAAGTGGAGAGAGAGGATTGTTTTTAGTTTTCCCCTGGCTCTCACATCTCCCGTGTGATGTCCTGGGGATGGCAGAGGCAGCCAGGTTCCTGCAAGCCGCCAGGAGATGCTCCCTCCAGAGAGAAGCACATTGGGGTCCCAGACTTCCCCCCAGCAGATGGTGAGGGTCCCTCCCAGTGAGATCTGGTGTGGAAAAGGTCCCAGTTCGGTAAGGTGAGGAAAAGCAATGAAGACCAAAACTCTGCAGTGGCAGCGAATTGTTTCCACAGCAGCAGCCCAGCACCAAGACCACAACCATCTCTACTCTCATCCTGCAAGAGAGAAGGTGAGAGAGGGCTGAGGGCAGTCCCTGACCTCCAGGCAAATCTTGCAGTGTCTGAGCATTTCCCAAGGGGAACCACTCCCATCCACCAAGTTCACTCCCCAGCTAAGAAACTGCAGCCAGCTGCACCCCTTCCATATACAGTGACCAAGATATCAAAGTTCCAGTAAAAGTATAGAAGACTTCCACAGGGGCTGGAAAGGGAGTTGGAAATTGAATATATGTGGAGTGTTCCTGATGGGTGATGATCAAATTATGCTAAGGAAGGAGCTCAAGGATACTGAGGACTGGGAGTGTTCCTGATGGTGCATGATTAGAGAGACCCTTAACTCACAAGGCTGCCTCTTTATTAGGCAGAAGTTTAGAGTCTTTCAAGAGGGGTGATCCTGACAAAAGAGAACTGAGTAAAGATGAATCTTCCTCTCTTTCAAATTCCCCCATGCATGAAGCCTGATCAACTACAAAACCTTGGGGTAAAACAGTAAATCACACAGGAAAAATGACCCCATTTGATCAGATCTTGAATTGCAAGATCATTGTGGCCACAATCCAGGCAAGACTGAAATCTGAGAAGTGGAATCCTATCAATGTGGGCATAGTAATGGCCCAGACATGAGCATTTTAGTTGGTTCTCATCAACAATTAATAAAATTTGTAATAGATAGGGGAGCACAACATTTAGTACTAATGCACTGGGATGCTGAGAAGTTGTGTGTATGAGATGGCAAAGTTAAAATCACAAAAGCAGATGGGACTTTTTAAACTGAACTGATAAGGGTAATTTATGGTGAGAAGTTAATGTCAGCTCTACTCCCTTCCCAATTAAAGATCACAATGAAAATGTTTTGGGTTTTGAATTATCAAACATGGTGTCTGCTAGACAGGAGTGTGTGGACCTTCAGTTCAAATGCTAGCCCTAATCCTAAAAGAAATCCAGAGACTGCAGTGTGCTTGCTTCATGCAGTGACTGCAGTCCCATTTCAAGGATTGCTGGTGTATCTCAGTGCTGGACTTCTGCTGTGGCATGAGGGGGAGTTTCTGTAGTTCCAGCCAATTTGGCCTCAGTAACAGCTGGGGTACCCAATACTGTAAACCTAACAGCCACACTTGAAGCAGCAATATGCTTGAACATTGATGGGATGGTAGCAGACCAGGAGAAGACTCACTCACTCACTCACTCACTCACTCACTCACTCACTCACTCACTCATTCACTCACTCATTCACTCACTCCTAATTCTCCTTTCTGTCTCCTGAAAGAGCTGAGGAGAGTCATATCTTACAGTTTATTACAGGCAATTGATTGCCAATAGTGTGCCTTTAACTGCTGTTATGCTAAATTCTGCAGAACTGGTAACTCAAATTTAGAGAGCCTCCCACTCGTGTATAGCAACCCTGGACATAAAATAAACGTTTATTTATGATTCCATGCCAGGAATGTGACATGGCTCAATTTGCACTTGCCTGAAAGGGTGGACAATACACCTTTATCAGACTCTCATATGGGTATAAACATTTCCCCACAATTGTATAAGCTGTGCTTGCCAAACATTTACAGACAGTCCCACTTTCTCTGGACATGTAATTATGTAATATTCTAATTGCAAGATACACCACCACCCCACCTCTGAAAAAGTGGGTGAAGCAGCAACAGTAGTGTGGGAAGCAGTTCATGAACTAGAAGCTGAGATTACACACCTGAGGCCAAACTGACCCTGATGAACCAAAGACATTTTTATTACTCAACTAACTGTATTTAAAGAGACAGAACACAGATACTCTGAGTAGAGAAAAGGTACTTTTATCATTATTCCAAGCTGTTATACAGCTTTAACAACTAAGAGGTAATCTATCTAGGCCAAATCTGCTGAGACTTGTAGTGTTTTATATTTCCAGGAACATTACTGGGAATTGTGCCAGAATATCCCAGTGAAGATTGAGTTACTTATCAAAGAACTGCTTATCATTTTTGTAGGAGCAATCATTGCCAGCAGGAACCAAATATGCTTCACACATCAAAAAGCTCAACCCACAGGGCTGAAACCCTTGTTTCTTTTGTTTATGCAAATCAATATGGTAACTGTATGCATTCTGGACTACACACACTTCTCTCTTGTGGGTACACTTTACTGGGGCAGCAATTACAAAGTAAAGTGGCATTCAAAAGGCAACCTGGGATAATACAAAAGGGAATTCCACTCTTAGCAACTAGATAATAGTAGCAACTATTAATTTTCCTTTATGACCCCACTAACTGTAAACCACATTTGTTGTAACAGTGCATGGTGCTTCAGTTTGTACCCTATAACCAATCACTGTGTCAGGATTAAATCCCAATGGAGATGCACTCTAGCCCCTAGAGCACAGAGTATGGGCCTGATGGAATGGATATGCTTGTGTGAGAACACCTTGTGGTTTTGTATTTGTAGACAACATTATTGTACATACAAGTACCCCAATATTTGTGCTTGTAACTTGCTTGATATTATGGGAGGTGATGTTGGTAATTCAGCTCCTCTTATATCTTACCAATTGTTATCATTTAATTATACACTGACTTAAGACCAGCAGCCTATTCCTACTGAATGAATATCACTTGGATGGGAAAAATGCTATTTAAGGAAGCTTGGGAAAATAGACTGAAATTTTTGATTGCCATTCATCCTGATGTAGAAAAATCCACTGAGTGATGGAGCAACCAAAGAAAGACAGGGAACACTATTGTTGGGACATTTTATTTGGGTAGTCACCCAGAGCAACTGAAGTTCTTAATAAAACGTTGCACCCTGTGATTGTCCTGATATTAACCTTTTTGCCTTTTATTTTCGCAATCAAATTGTATATTAAAATGTGGGGGTTATAAAGACATTAACCCCCAAATTTAGAGATAGCTTATATAGCTTTTCCCCTTTCTGTCTCTACTTCTCCTTTTTCAGTCCAAGTCCATATTGATGTTTGAACCACAGGTGATGCAGAAGCCCAGATGATAAGGTGTCTCAACGGCCAATAACCAGATGGCCATGGAGCCAACCAAGGTGTTGGGGGGTTGGGTTGTTTTTGTCCTTTACTTCGTGAGTTTGGAGAATTTTCCCATTGTGATGCTAACAAAACCTGCCAGCTGTGCCCAGGGTCTTGTGATGGCCCTGGACGGGGCGGGTGGGTGGGACCGGGGCTACTCGGAGGAGCGGGAGGGCTTCCGGGCGGGGCTACCCAGAGGAGCGTGCGGGCTTCTGGAGGGGCACTGCTGTTTTCAGCGACGGAGCGGAGAGGAGGAATTCCCCCGGTCTGCGGAGCACGTGCCAGGAGGCAGGAGAGCTGGACGCCTGTGTCAACTCCTCTGCATCTTTCCTGCTTAGCCTCCTACCTCTGGGAATACAACTGGTCATCTGGACACAACAGTGAGTGAGGAGCTGCTCCCACCTGAGCCCAGCCCAGCCGCGGCTGCTCCCCTCCACCTCCCTCGCTCCCGCCTGCTCTGCGGCACGTGTTACATCCCCGGGGATGGACACTGACCGAGTGTGTCCGTGGCTAGAGAAAGGACTGGAACTGGGTTATTTTCTTCTAGTTTTTGTCAGTAATTTTAATAACTGCTGTTGTTTTTCTACCTTGTGTGGTTAGATACAGTAGTAAAGAGCTGTTACTTCTACCCCCTATCTCTGCCTTGAGTCCTTGATTTGAAACAATTATAACACTTAGAGGGGTGAAATTAATTTCTCTATTTCAAAGGGGAACTTCTGCTTTTTATTGGCAGAACCCTGTCCTAGAAACCAGGACACAAGGACTGTTGGCAAGAAAGCAATGTGAGAAAAAACAGGCTGTGGCTGGAGAAGGGGCCGTACAGAGGTAGGCTGCTTATTTTTGCAACAAACATCCTTCTTCTCTCTCCTGGAAACAAGCACAACATAGTACTGTGCAAACACAGGAATGGGTCACAAAGTGAGCGTGGACTGTCAATCAAAGGCTGATCCAGCAGCAGTGGGCACTGGTTTGATCAAAGGCTTCATCCCGGAAGAACTCAATGGACAGATTACATACATTCTATATGTATGAGAAATGTTACAAATTTATGATGAAGCCATAAGATATTTGCACAAATTCAGCTGGAAGTCATTTACCATTGCATTAGCCCAAGTATGGCTGATAGCAAACTTGTTAATTACCTCAGCCCTGCATGTGTGGATACCAGCTGAGTCCTGCCTGTGCTGAAGGAGTGTCTCTCATCTACCTGTTCTCCTGTGTGCAGGCCATGGAATGTAGATCAGGTAATGGAGGGAGGGAAGGAAGAGGAGAGGTTGTAGGCTGTCCCCTGACACAGTTTTTTCCCTTCACAACTGTTGCCAAATTTTGGAGCCATGGTATTGTTGATGATCTTTGGCTGTTGAGTAACCAGGGACAACTCTGTCAGCTTCAAGGGAGTTGAACCCTCTTCTTCCTCCACTATTTTCCTTAAGCAATATGGAAGGCTTGCAAGAAAATGAAGGATGACTCAGAGGCCAAGGCTTGGATGCAAAAGTATTTTATTGAGTGTAAAGAAAACAACATGGCTCACAAAGAATACCAGGATCAGCCACTAAGATTCAGTGGAGCTCCTGCAAGGTGTCCATTTGCCTGCCCTAAAGAGGAAGGGAAGGCAACCAGTCCCCCTGCATTGGCCTGGGGACACATGGACAGCACAGAAAGAAGATGGAACAATAGGAGAAAGAAACATCATCCTAAAGCTGTAAACTGAATGTCCAGAAGCTCTATCTCCTGCCCAGAATCATGTTCTGCCCAGAACCATGTTCTGAGATCTTGGAGTTCCTTGCCCAAGGACGGTGCCAGCAGAATCTTTAGCAGGTACGGCATCTGCTGCCACCATAGCAGTTGGTGATGCAGGACAGGTCAAAGCCCCCAGAGTTGATGGGAACTCCATCACAGCTGAGGATGCTGCCAACAGCAGCAGAGGTAGAGGATCCCACCACGGTGTTCTGTGGGAAGGAGCTGAGGATGGGGCCAGGCAGGGTCACCAGCACAGCAGGGGGCTGGATGGCCACATGGGAGTCCTGGCACTGCCTGACACAGCACTCATTGCAGCTGTTGGCCAGCGGGCAGGGGCCGCAGGGCTGGCAGCAAGGGTTGCAGGGCTTGCAGCAGGACATGGCTCGGGGTCACAGGAGCACCTAGGATAGAAGGCAGGGAGAAGCAGAAAGTGAGGACACATGAGGAGCAGCACTGCACCCAAACACCCTGCAGCCAAGGCACCTGCTGGCCCACATTGCACTGCCCAGCTCCAAGCCCAGGAGCCACCTCAGCCAAGTCCCAGCCTCTCTCTGTCTGCACAAGACCTTCCCTGCCCTCTCCCCAGCAGAAGCAGCTCCCAGCCCTGGGCTGTGACAGCTCCTCTCAGCTGAGACCTACAGGGAAAGAGCTGGTCTTGAAGCAGCAGGGGGAGAAGAGGTTTCCCACTCACCTGATTCCTGAGGAGGAGGAGGTGAGAGAAGTGGATGAGAGCACAGAGACCTGGGCTGCCTTTTATAGCAGTCCTGCACTGCCTCAGGCCCAGAGGCACCTTAATGGAAGTCATAATTTTGTGACCAGCTCATGCCAAATGTGCACCATCCCAGCTAATGGTAGGGGCTGTGTCCTGGTTTCCTGTATTGATGCCTTTTCATTTCCTGGCTTCTGCCACGTGCTTTCCTATATGAAGGGTCATTTTTCAAAGTGCCAGGATGAGAGCATCAAGGAGTTCAGGGCAGAAAGGTATCAGTGGACAAAGAAGGTTTAGATCAAGGGCCATTGGCATCCCATGCGAGTAGGTGATTTGTACCTGTGTCATTCCTCTGAGCTCCTCTGGTGGCCAGAAATCAACCCCGCTGTCCTGCTTCTTGTACACTTGCCCAAGGTCTGCATGTGACATGACACATCTTTTCTTTTGGTTCCTTCATCACTCTGTGATCAACATCAGGGTTATACTCAGGTAGGCTTCTGCTAGGTGGGTTAACCCTAGTGCTGTACTAAGAGTACTCAGAAAAATCATGCAGTCTCATTGACCTCATCCCATCTCTGTGCACTCTCTTTAGGTCCTCTGTCCTTCTCTGGCGCACTTGAGTCTATTCTGCCAGTGTGAAGGTTCTATGCAGAGCACATGTGTGGGCTTGTGAGACTTTCATCCTGAAAGCATGTGCAGATTATGGTGGGGGACTCTCCCCTGTTGTGTCCTTGAGCCCCACAGTGTTGCAGCTGCCCTTGCTGGAAGGAGGCAATTTACAGCTCAATGGTGCTGCCTTCAACCTTGCAGAGAAGCATCCAGAGAACTGAAATGCCACCTCTGCCTCCTGCACCCTCCATTTTTGCTTTATGTTTAGGTAGAAATGCCAAGACCGTCTGTCCACTCTTGCAGGCTGTAATCCCTAATAGATTGCTTCTGGTGTGACATTGCTGATGACAGGGAAGGGACACAGGGTCCCCGTGTCCAGGCCGGTGCCTGATGAACTTCTACAGCTCAGCAGCTGAGTGAGGCAGGGCTGAGACCTCCCAGCAAATGGGTCTTGGACCTTGCCCATGTTCAGGTGTTCCTCTGCTGAGACCTGTAGGACAGTTGGACCAACCCGACATAAGGATTGCACAGCTGAGTGTTTCTCCCTTCCCTTTGCTGACCTTGCTGAGATCATTGCCAGGTGGTTCTGCTGAGAGACTTCAGCCAGAACCAACTCTACTTGCTTTTGGGCTAGCTTTCAAGATTAGGTCCTAGTGCTCGTAATCTGATTTAGATCTCCAGCTGTGACATGTCTCTGTCTGTATCTGGCCATTGCTCTGAATCTGGGCTTTAATATACATGTAACTTCCAAACTTGACCTGTCTCATGGTCAAGTCTCATGTCTGTGAGCACATGTGGTGATTGCTAGACTTTGCTGAACCCTGGTTACTGTCATGGGATCTCATTCAGACATCATCTGATGATGCCAACATTAAGGAAATCACCATAATGACCTCCATGTGTTTCATTTCCTGAAGGACCTACCAAGAACATTGGATGACTTAGATGGCTGTATTTTTAGAGTATTTCTATAGAATTTTTAAGCATGACTAGTAATACCATTTTTCCTGAGAATATCCTAAGTTTTTTTTATTCTAAGTTTTTTTCCAGCAGGAACAGTGTTCTTCTCCCAGGTTTTTCCTCTCAGAGGACTGTGGGCAGTGATATCAATTGGCCCGTGTCTACCTGGAGACCAGCATCAGATTTAGAGCTTTTATTTTCCCAGCCTTTCATCCCTCACTGGCCCTCTCTCCCAGCCCCACCACTCTTCATGTTTCCCAGAAAGGACAGTGCAGAAAATCTGTACTGTCTTTGTAGTCTCAAATTTCTGAGGTTCAAGCACCAAAGGCTGTTCCCCACGACCTCCAGGCTACAGGAGAAGCGGGAGCTCAGAGGAGCAGCATGCTACAGTGATCCCTTTCCTGTGAGAAACTGGGGTTATTGCCTCAAGGAAAAGAAAAAGGTGATGAGGGAACATCTACCATGCATTTGTTACTCTCCTGAGCCACTGGATGGCATTACACTTTCCATTTCAGCTGTGATAAGATAAAATATTTTCATAGAATGGTTTGTGTTTGAAAGGACCTGAAACATAACTTAGTTCCAACCTCTTGCTATGGGCAGAGGCACCTTCCACTAGATCAAGTTGATTCAAGCTCTGTCCAACATGTCCTTGAACACTTTAGGGGAAGGGGCAGCCACAGCTACTCTGGACAACCTCTTCCAGAGCTTACCACCATCACAGTAAATAATGTCTTCCTAATATTTAATTTAAAACTAACTTTTTCAGCTTAAAGCCATTCCCCTTTATCTTATCACTATATCCTGCCATAAAGGGTCCCCCTAACTTTCTTTAAGTACTTGAAGGTGCTCTCTCTCCAGGGCCTTTTCTTTTCTAGGATGAACAATCCCAGCTCTACTGTCTTTGTATCAAAGGTGTTCCTCCCCTCTCACCATGTTTACAGGCCTCTTCTGGACCTTTTCCAGCAGGTCCATATCCTTCCTACAGGCCTTTTATATTGGGGGTCCCAGAGCTGGAAGCAGTACTCCAGGTGGGGTCTCATGAGAGGGAATATAGCCCCCCTCAGCCTGTTGGCCACATTTCTTTTGATGCAACCCAGGATATGGTCATTTTTTCTGGCTGCTCCTCAAATGCATGACACATTGCCTGGTCACGTCAAGCCTCTTGTGTACCAAAATCCAAGGTCCTTCTCTGCAGGGCAGATCTCAATCCATTCCCCATCTATGCTGTATTTTTCCTTGGTTCTGCCCTGAAACCAAGTGCAGAACCTTTCACATGATCTTCCTAGACTTCATGAGTTTTGCAGAGGCCCAGGTTTCAAATTCCACCAAGGTGCCTATGGAGCATATTCAGTGCTGTCTGTAAAGTGAGCCAGCCTTGCCTCAAGAATTTTTCCAACCTAGAAGGGACAGATTTCCATCCATTCCCACGTCAGGCTTGTTTCCCTGAAGACAAAGCAACAGCTTCACTTGACAATAAATTAATTTTGTGTTTTCATGAATTAATTAATTGCTGCGGAGGAATTCTCAGCTCAGTTATGTGTCCCACCATAACTTTAGCTCTCTTGGGCACAAACCATGGCAGACCTCAAACAATGTTCTTTCCTCTTCCCAATGACATGTGATAAAACCTCCAGCTATGACCTAGCTTATAGAGACAACTGGATTTATTTTGTCTGGAGAAAAGGAGGCTGAGGGGAAAGTTTATCGCACTAACACTACCTGGAGGGAGGCTGTAGTGAGGTGGATGTCAGTCTCTGCTCCCAAGTAACAAGTGATAGGACAGAAGGAATTGGCCTCAAGTTGTACCAGAGGAGGTTTAGATTGGATATTAGGGAAAAATTCTTCCCTAAAAGGATTATCAAGCATTGGAACACACTGTTGAGGGAGGTGGTTGAGTCACCACTCCTGGAGGTGATTTCAAAGAAGTGTAGATGTGGCACATAAGAACATGAGTTAGTGGTAGAGAGGGCAGTGTTAGGTTTATAGTTGGACTTGATGATCTTGAAAGCATTTTCATGATTCTGTGACTGTGCAGAAATCATGAGTCTTGAGCATTTGAATTAGACAATTAAGAATGAGACAATCGAAAAGTCAGTGCAACCAGGAATTACCACAGATACAATGAACATTTTCTTCTCTACCATATCTTCTAACCCTGGTGAAGAATGGCCTTTTCAATGTCCCTGCATGGAGGAATCAGTACCTGCAGACCTTACTGCATTTGTTCTTCCTCATCATGTTTCCTTCATGAAGATCTGGCACTCTTCCACTCTTGCATCAAAGCTGATGGAGACTTTCCTTGTCACCAGGAAAACCATTGCTTCCTGCAAGCCCTGGTCATATGTCCATTGGGTTTGTGGTCGTCTTCACCCAGGTGTTTCTGCTGACTGGCCCACCTGCACCCAGGAAAGCCATTGCTTAATCCAAGTCCCTTGATGTGGCCTCTGCTTATCCTGATCCAGCAGCTGTTCCCACCCCATTATGTGTGTCAAAGAAAAGCAGAGTTGGAGAGCCTGTGCTATGAGGAAAGACTGGAGGAGTGTAGCCTTTTCTCCCTGGAGAATAGAAGTCCTGGGGAGGACCTTATCACAATATTTTAATGAATAAATGGGATCTACCAAGAGCACTTAGAGTTTTTCAGCACAAGGATCCACATGGAGGGGCTGTCCATGAGGGTCACACACTGAGTGAAGAGGAACTGGAGACGATTTGAGTGCTGGCAACTGAGACCAGTGCTTGGGTCTCAGCAGGAGCAGGTGAACCCTTGGTTTCTGGGCATAGGGGGCAGTAAGATGGAGAAAGATCGTGTGTGACCTGAACTCCATACCTGAGTTGTTATTCTGAACCCAGCACTGCTTTTAAGAGTCCCTTTTCTGCATGTAGGAGACCATGGATATCTGGATGATAACATGGATTAGAGCATTACTCAAGGCTGAAGGCAAAGGAATTTTGTGTCCCGTTCCCACTGCTGCCATCCTTTGAACTTGTGGTTTCACTGGTGGCCGCTGTGCAGTAGTCAAGGAGGTCATCATTAGCTCCAAGGGAAAGAGCACAGAGGAAAATCCACTGCAGAGACTCCCAACCTCTGCTTTTTTTTAACTTTGTGCATGAACAGATTGGAAGAGTTGCCACAGAAGAAAGGAGAACTTAGAGGCGAAGGCATGAGAGCCCAACAACTTTAATGAGTCTAAGGAAGAAAAGGAGACCACTGAGGCAGTCACTAAAATGCAGTGGAGCTCCTCAAGGGTGTCCATCTGCCTGCCATGCAGAAGGAGAGAGGTCAAAATATCCTCACTAGACTGGCCTGTGGAGACACAGAGAACAGGGGGTAAGAAAGAGCAGAGTGGAAGAAGCTCTTTCATGTCCCCTCACGTGGCAGTCCTTCAGTGTGCGGGCAAGAAGCACAAAAGGGGTGCCCATTTCCTGAAAACTTGGACAAAAACAAGCCACTCAGAAATGACCCAAGTGAACATTACCATTACCACAAAGAATGCCAACAGCCCTTGATCTGAGACTTCTGCCTCGAAAAATCCTCGAGCCTCTCATCCCAGCATTACAGAAAGAGATCTTCATATAGGAAAGCACGTGGCAGAAGCCAGGAAATGAAAAGGCAGCAATGCAGGAAACCAGGACACAGCCCTACTATTAGCTGGGATATTTGACACACATTTGACATGAGCTGGTCACAAAATTATGACTTCCACTAAGATGCCTCTAGGCCTGAGGCAGTGCAGGACTGCTATAAAAGGCAGCCCAAGTCTCTGCGCTCTCATCCACTTCTCTCACCTCCTCCTCCTCAGGAATCAGGTGAGTGGGAAGCCTCTTCTCCTCCTTCTCCTGCTGCTGCTGCTTCAAGACCAGCTCTTTCCTGGCTGTCAGTCTCAGCTGACAGGGGCTGTCACAGCCCAGGGCTGGGAGCTGCTTCTGCTGGGAGAGGGCAGGGGAGAGAAGGTCTTGTGCAGACAGAGAGAGGCTGGGACTTGGCTGAGGTGGCTCCTGGGCTTGGAGCTGGGCAGTGCAATGTGGGCCAGCAGGTGCCTTGGCTGCAGGGTGTTTGGGTGCAGTGCTGCTCCTCATGTGTCCTCACTTTCTGCTTCTCCCTGCCTTCTATCCTAGGTGCTCCTGTGACCCCGAGCCATGTCCTGCTGCCAGCCCTGCCAGCCTTGCTGCCAGCCCTGCGGCCCCTGCCCGCTGGCCAACAGCTGCAATGAGTGCTGTGTGAGGCAGTGCCAGGACTCCCACGTTGCCATCCAGCCCCCGGCTGTGCTGGTGACCCTGCCTGGCCCCATCCTCAGCTCCTTCCCACAGAACACTGCTGTGGGATCCTCCACCTCTGCTGCTGTTGGCAACATCCTCAGCTGTGGTGGAGTGCCCATCAGCTCTGGGGGCTTTGACCTGTCCTGCATCACCAACTGCTATGGTGGCAGCAGATGCCGTACCTGCTAAAGATGCTGCTGGCAACATCCTTGGGCAAGAACCTCCATGATCTCAGAACATAGTTCTGGGAAGGAGATAAAGCTTTGGGACATTGTCTTCACAACGTCAAGGCCATTGTTCCCTTCTTCCACTTTTTTTTTTGCCTTTCCTTTGCTGTCCATGTCTCCCCAGGCCAGCCTAGGGGGATGTACTGCTCTCCCTCTCTCTTTAGGGAAAGTAGATGGACGCTCTGCAGGAGCTCCACTGCATCTCAGTGGCTGCACCTGATGCTCTCTGTGAGCCACCTCCTTTTCTTCTTTACATTCAATAAAGTTGTTTTGCATCCAAGTCTGGGTCTCTAAGTCCTCCTTTGTTTTCTAGCAAATCTTTTGGTCCACTCAGGGAAAATAGCTGTAGGAAGCAGAGTGTGATATTCCCTACAGTGGATTTTTCTTCCTGCCATTTTCCTTGGAGCTGATGGACAGTTACCCCTGGCTAAAAGCTAAAAGCCATCAGGGACACATCAGGCAACAGTTGTTAAGGAAAACAAGAATTTCTGAAGCCCACAGCTTCATCTCTTACTTCTCCTCCACTCCCTTACCTAGTCTAGGGTCCATGGCTTCCACACAAGTGCACAGGCAGATGAGATGCACTCCCACAGCACAGGCAGACAAATCTGTCCAGACATGCAGGGCTGAGGTAATTCACAAGTTAGGATTGATGCCAGTCATGTACTCATGATACAGTCTGGTAAATGACTTTTGGTTGAGTTTTTGCAAGGGACTTATGGCTTCAGTATTAAATACCAACATTTCTCCCATGTATGGATGGATATAACCTGTCCGTCAATGTCTTCCTGACTGAAGCCTTGTATTATGTCTTGAATTATGGTCAAATTATGGGAAACATCAGGTAATGTGTTGGTTTGTGCCTGTTTTGTCTAGATGCTGTTAGTACTTGAAAATTTAAAAATAGTGGGAGAGAGGAAAACTATCTCCTTTCCTGATCATATCAGACCCCTTGTCTTATTTTTCTTCCTCCAATCTTCATCGCTTCTGCCTCTTTCTTCTGATTTGTCTCAGCCTAATCTTTCATAGACGTATGTGAAGAAGAAGTATTTCAGAAGCTCTTTCTCTCTCTCCAGTAAACATTTTCTTACCTTTCAACCCAAACAGACAGGACCTTTGATAGTTGATGCAGGGACACAAAAGCTCTCTCATCCCACTCATTCTTAGAGTGTCTCAGTCTCTTCCCTAGGTGGCATGTGTTGTGCAGCATGCCCTGACTGTCCACTCCTCCTGCATGTTTGCAGAGCCAGGGCTTGCTTTTTTTCTCTCCCTTAATCTTGATGACAAGAAATGAGGAGCAGGATTAAACATTTCACAGGTCTCTTATCCTGCTGGAGGTGTCCTGCAGCCAGCACAGAAGGACCAGGCACTACAGGCTGTTCCCTGGAGACTCTGGGCAGCATATTAGGTATGGAAGATCTGGTTGTCTCTGAGGTATCCCTGTAGGAGGCAATGGCATTGTTTTGCTGTGGGATACATGCTGAGCTGAGGTCTCAACCCTCCTGCCTAAACACTCTTCTCCCTTGCTGTTCCCTTAAATGTGGCTGTAGCACAGAACAAGAATCAAAATGGGAACCTTTTCTGCTGCTGCTTTGCATCCCCTTGTTTTGCATCTTGGAGCTTTTCCCTGCAGAATCACTGACCCATGCTTTCTTCCAAGCACTATTGGGCGGATCACTGTCACCCAGCAATGACAAGTCAGAGGAGAGGAGAGAGCACCTTCCATTCAACTTGTACCTACCAGACCAACAACTTTTATGCCTGTTCTGGTACCAGCTGCAGAAAGGCCAAGCCCCCCAGCTGGTTCCCTATCAATCAGGGACTGGCCCCAGGCACAGCGGCCGTATCAGCACACACCTGAACACCACGGGGAAATACAGTGTCCTGAAGGTGGAGGAAGTGGAGGGCTCTGACAGTGCCTTGTACCTGTGTGCTGTGCAAGACACCCTGGTGCAGGGAGCTTCCTCAGCTGTGCAACAACCCAGGGGAGGGGGAATGTTTCTGTGTGAGGCTGATCTTGGGGAAAGGTGAGCTCTTCTCCTGGAGCACTATTTCCTTGGTGGACCCAGAGACCTTCAGGCCATTGCATGCTTCCAGGAGTCAATGTCAGTGGCTTGAGAAGAGGGAAACCTGCTTTGGAACTGGTTTCCCTGTGCATCCTAGGACAGGAAAGTATTTGTCATGTGCTGTGCACACCTGTCCATTCTCCTCTCTGTGTGCTGCGCATAGCACCAAGGGCTGACAGGAACCAATCAGAGACTCACCCAAGCCTCTGTAGTGTTTTTGATTCACCAATTTCAGAATACTCATTTCCTGCTGTGAGATAGGATCAGGAGAAAAAGCAAGGCAGGCTTAAAACTTAAAGGGTGTAAAGAAAATTTCTATTAACAACCTAAAAGAATAATAGAATTAAGAATTAAACTTTCAGACCACCTCTCCTCCCCTTTTCCACACCCTCTTCTCCTCAACAACAACGTACAGAAACACTTCAGACAGTTACCAACTTAAGAATAGTCTTTTTTTCAGTTCACTCTAGGGAAAGGAGTCTCCCCTTGTCCGGCTATAGGGACTTTTCCACAAAAGAAAAAAACAGCTCCCTCATGGCTTCACTTTTCATGAATAGCAGCTACCCAGGAGTCTGCAATCGTGAAACTCCTCCCATCTTCCCAGAGCTGTGCTTATGAGCCATGTCAAACTCGTGGGGTATTTTAAGGATGAGCTGTTCAAAAACAAAAGTTCTCTGCATCTATCTTTAAAATCATCTTCATCTCTAGGAATAGAGGTCTTCTTCTCCCTTGGGGCAAAGGGTCTTCATCACTCTTCTCTCTCTGTTCATGCACAGGTACCTTTGCTTATGATCTACAAGTTGAACCCCACCCCACCAAGTCTTTCTCCATGGTTTATAGGAATTTTTAGTGTATTACAGTTCATCCCCATAGCTTACAAAAGGATTTTCAGCCTAAATTCACGGCACCTCCTCATTCTCCTTCCATCTGGGACCTGACTCCTGCTTCACTGACTTTGGTGTATCCTCTCTGTTCTTTTTTCCTCTCACTCAAGGGAGGATTGAAGGTCTGCAAGTCTTATTTGAGAATTGGAAGGGTTAATATCTCACATGGGGAATGCAGAGGCTGCAGCCAGGCCATGCTGGAGCTGTGCCAGGATCTCAGGAGACTCAGGCCACGCAGGGACGGGCTGGCCTCGGACAGAGAGAGCAGCGGCTGCTCTGGGAAGGGTGGGAGGAGCAGTTGGACCTCAGTCAGCCTCCCTGGGCCCATGGACCCAGTGCCCATGGCCACCCCTCGTCCCTGTGGGCCGTGCCAGCTTCCCACACAGGGCCCGGCCCTGCCCTGCCAGGCCTGCAGTGGGGCCAGGCCAGGCCCGTCACCTGCACTGCTGCCAGGAGAGAAACGGGCCATGCCCGGGGTTTGCAGGCTCCAAAATGTGAATTCACACAGGCGGAACAAACCCTCCAATTGGTTTCCCAGGCTGTCAACACCCAAACCAGCCTCTGATTGATCCCATCAAGTCACAGAGGAAGTTTTCTTCCATGGATGCTACTGAAGTGCCAATTAATGCAAAACCAGCACAGCCTCATAGTCAGTTTCGGTGAGAAAGGTCCAGGTTTTTTGTGTTTGTTTTCTTTTTTTAATAAAATGTCTTCATTTAGTTCCCTGAGCTTTTCTCAAAACCCCATCACTCATTGCAGCTGTTGACCAGTGGGGTGGGGCTGCAAGGCTGGCACTGCTGTATGCAGCACATGTCTTGGGGCACAAAGGGCACAAGGGGCACTTGGAAAAGGGCGGGGAGGAAGAAAAATAAAGGATTCATGAGGAGCACCACATCAGGAGT
Source organism: Muscicapa striata striata (assembly GCA_030060385.1). Lineage (NCBI taxonomy): Eukaryota > Metazoa > Chordata > Aves > Passeriformes > Muscicapidae > Muscicapa > Muscicapa striata. Next base: position 56,267 of record JAREIS010000627.1, read on the forward strand.
GAGTCAAAGAACATGCTGGGCCAGGAGGTGGAGGCTCTGCAGAGATGTATGAGGGCTTGTTGGCCTTATTCTGCCAGGCTCCAAAAGAGCTACCAGCTCCTATGCAGCCACTGCCCAGCCTCTGAGTTATTTTCTGTCAGACTCATCTTGAATGTAAAATATCCCATTTGAAATGCAAAACATACCATTTAATGCTATGGGCTGTGGCTTGGCTTCCTGAATGACTGTGTTTTTATTTCCTGTATTATTTTTTATTTCAGGCACATTTCCAAGTGATTTTTTTTTTTTTTTTTTTTTTGGCAAGGTAAGAGGCCCTACCAATTCAATTCTGGATCAAAATACATCAGCTAGGGCAGAGGACTCATGTGACATAATGGACTAGTGTAGTAAAAGCAAATTATGTCAGTCTGGATCACTGCTTTGGGGGTCTTTAGAGGCCCTGTTGGCAAGGGATGAACCCAGACAAATTCTGCTCCTCCTTCTCTTCCAGAGAGAAGTGTGTGGAACCCATGTCTGGTCCTTGTCCAGAATGCTCCAGTCCAGTCGCCATCATCTCCACATGTCCACAGCAGAGGCCATGGTTCATTCCTTCACAGATCACAGAATATATTGGGTTGGAAGGGACCCACAAGGATCATCATGTCCAGCTCAAAGCCCTGCACAGGGCACTGCCAAGAGTCACCCTATGTGCCTGAGAATGTCGTTTAAACTTTTGTTGAACTCTGTCAGGCTAGGTTCTGTGCCTACTGCCCTGGGGAGCCTAGGCCAGTACCTGACCACCCTCTGGACAAAGAACAATTTTCTGATATCCAACTTAAACTTCTTCTGACATAACTGCAGCCTATTCTTTCTAGTCCTGTCCCCACAGAGCAGAGATCAGTGCCTTTCCCTCATCTTCCCCTCACAAGGAAGTTGTAGACTAAAATGAGGTCTGACCTCAATCTCCTCCTCCCCAGGCTGAACAGACCAAGTGACCCCAGATGCTCCTCATACAACTTCCCTCAAGGCCCTTCCCAATCCTTGTGGCCTCTTTTAGACATTCTGCAGTAGCATAATGTCTCCTTTTAAATTGTGATGCCCACAGCTGCATTAAGAACTCAGGGTGAGACCACCCCAGTGCTGAGCAGAGCGGGACAATCCTTTCTCCTCTGGTCATGCTGGACCTGATGCCCTCCAGGCCACTGTTGGCCCCTGCTGGCTGCCAGGGCACTGCTGACTCATATCCAACTTGTTATCAACCAGGACCCCCAGATCCCTTTCCATGACACTGCTTTCCAGGCTCTTGTTCCCCAGTCTGTCCATACATTCAGGGTAGCCCCATTCCAGGTGCAGAATCTGGCACTTGTCCTTGTGGAGGTTCATATGGCTGGTGATTGCCCAGGCCTCTAATTTGTGGAGTTCTCTCTGCAGGGTGTCTCTGCATTTGAGGGAGTTGACAGCTCCTCCCAGATTTGTATCATCCATGAACTTGCTTAGTTTCCCTTCCAACCCTGCATTCCAGTCATTTATGTAGACGATGAGCACAGGGCTGAGCATGAAGCACTTCTGAGCCCCAGTAGTGACAGGTCACCGGTCTGATGTCACCCCAGTCACTGTCATGCCTTGTGCTTGACCTGTGAGCCAGCTGCTCACCCATCACATGATGTGTTTATCCAGCTGTGGGCCAGACATTTTGTCCAGAAGAATCCTGGGGGAGTTTCAAAAGTTTCACTGAAGTGAAAAAGATTATATCAACTGCCTTCCCTTGATTAAGCAGGTGAATTACCTTGTCATAAAAGGAAATCAGATCTGACAAGCAGGATTCCCTCTTGTGAAGCTGTGCTGGCTGTGGCTTTGCATGTTCTTGTCTCATGTGCACTTGTGTGCAGCTGAGACTGTGAATATACATAGGTGCAAAAATTTGTGCATGATTCCTTTCTGATGTGCATGAGTGTGTGTGTGTGTGTCCCTCCTCATGATGAATTGCTGTACTTACAGCAGTGACATTCTCCACTGCTCTACCAATAAGCTCCACAGAGCATCCAGAGTCTGAAGGAATCTCAGTGTAGCTGAGCAGTAACAGAACAAACCTGGCAGAGAATTATCCTCACCACAGGCACTGAAATGCAGTCTTCTCTAGCGTCAATCCTCCTTTTCCTACTGCTTCAAAGCTCACACTCTGCTGATGATCATTCCTAGACTGAATTAGGATGATTTCATAGAGTTTGGATCCCCAGTTTAATACATTAAAACAATATTAGGAATGCCTTGCAGTCCTCACTCTGCTTCTCCAGGCCAGAACACGGCTCTCCCAAGATCTAGGGACTTCAAAAGGTGAGGCTTGTTAATGGACAGCAGAAAGGCTAAGAAGTCCCACCAGCTTCATCCAGGCTATGCTCAAATGAGTTTGCTTGCACTACAGTGCCAGTGCTGTCTGGTGTGAGACACATCTCTGCCTCATGTTCAAGCCACTGACAAATGTGCCAGTGCAGTCCATCAGCCTGGTGCTGTGCCAAATAGAAGCTGAGACCTCAGATTCAACATGGTCTCATCTAAAGGACCATGACATAGGGAAAAGAAAGTACTCAATGAGTATTCATCCTCGCTTTTTAATGAGTGATGATGGGGAGAGGAAAATGGCGTAGAAGCCATGGTCAAATGCAATGATTGTTCTCTGCGTTCCAACTCCTGTTATTCTGCAGAGGAAATTATGTCCAGGACCCTCACACCAATGACCCCAATGCAGCTCTGACCACACTGAGAGGAACACCATTCCTCAGGAGATCATGGGGCTGCTATTGCTTCAAGGTCCCCCAACTTTCAGGGCATTTGTGGGCAAAGACACGTCAAGACAAGGCTTGATGGTGTCTGCAAGCAGAGCAGTCTGGGGATGTGTTCCTCACCTCCAAGAGATTGTACCTTAATAGTTTACACTCCATGGTGCCCCAAAATTCCATTCCTCTGAATGGAGAAGGATCCCCTTATACCCTCACCCACTTCCATGACTAAGTAACACCTTTCTCCTTTGACATTCAGAAGTGCAACTGGGGGAAGGACCACACAGACGCCAGACTTGAATGCAGCAGAACTTTAATGAAATGAAAGAAGGAAACAAAGCCACTGAAAGCAAAGGTCAGCAGCACAGGCAGCACAAAGGGCAGCAGAGAGTCTGCGCTCCTTGGCTCTGGAATAGTTCCTGCACAATACCTGTCCCACAAAGCGGAGAAACCTAATGGTCTCTGCCAAGCTGGCCTTTGGGGAACATTGCAGCACATAGGAACCAATGCAAACAATGAAAAGGGAGAGAAAGGCAAGTTTGGTCAGCTATCCTGCAAACAGCACCCAAAACCTAGATCCTCTGCCCAACACCATGTTCTGAGTTCCTCAAGATGTCTCGTTGGAGCTTTCCCAGCAGCTTTAGCAGGGACGACATCTGTTGCCACCGTAGCGCCTGGTGATGCAGGAGAGGTCAAAGCCCCCAGAGTTGATGGGAACTCCATCACAGCTGAGGATGCTGCCAACAGCAGCAGAGGTGGAGGATCCCACCACGGTGTTCTGTGGGAAGGAGCTCAGGATGGGGCCAGGCAGAGTCACCACCACAGCAGGCGGCTCGATGACAACAGTGGAGTTCTGGCACTGCCTGACACAGGGCTCATTGCAGCTGTTGGCCAGTGGGGTTGGGCCACAGGGCTGGCAGGGACGGCACTGGGTGTTGCAGGACATGTCTTGAGGCTGCAGGTGCACCTGGCAGAAAGAGAAGAGAAGAAACAGAGCACAAGGCTGGGTGGGAAGGAGAGGAGCAGCCTGGTTACCCCGTCACTAAAGAGCCAAGGCCATCATGAGTGGGAAGCTGGAGAATGGGCCAGGATCCCTACAAAGAGCAGCAGGAAGCTCAGCAAGTTCTCTCCCAGGGCATAAAGCAAAAGGCACCACCATCACCAGCCTCTCTCTATGCCAGCCTCCTCCCCGCTTTCTTCTCTCATGACCAGATGCTCCAATCCCCAAATATGAGAAAGCCAATATCATGTCCACCAAGTGAAGATCTCACTTTGGGAGAGAAAGAGAAGGGGCTTCAGACTCACCTGGTTCCCAAGCTGAAGGAAGCAAGAGAAGTGGATGAGAGAGCAGAGACTTGGGCTGCCTTTTATACCTGCCCTTCACTGCCGCAGGACCAGGGGCAGCCTTTGCAGAGGTAACAATTTCCCAGCAAGCTCATCTCGAATGCAAACCAGTACACCTAATGATATGGGCTGTGCTTTCATTTCCTGCACTGCTGCCTTTTCATTTCCAGGTTTGTTCCATGCCCGTTCCCCAATGAAGGCTTCTTCTGATCCCTGGGATTAAAGGCCCCAGGATTTCTAAGGCAGGAATGCAGCAGTGCAGGCAGAAGACTCAGTTTAGTGCATGGATGGGCCCAGACCAGGCAAGTGATGCTATCCTGATCTCTCTTCTGGGGTTGTTTGAAGTATTGTTTTCAGGAAGAACCTGCAGCACTCATAGAAACATAGAATCTTATAATCATAGAATGGCTTTGTCTGGATGGATCTCCTTCATAAAGAGAAGCAGTGACACTCCACTACATTAAGTTGTTCCAAGCCCCATCCCCTGGCCTTGAACACTTCCCGGGATGCAGCAGCCACAGCTTCTATGAGAAGTTCCATTGCCTCACCACCCTTTGAATAAGGAATTTTTCCCTAACATCTAATCTATATCTTTCCTCTTTTAGTTTAAACCATTCCACTTTGTCCTATCAGTGTCTGCCTATGTAAAAAATCAGCATCCATCTATTTGTAAGTCCCCCTCACACACTGACAGGCCTCAATGAGGTTTCCTCAAATCTTTCTCCATTCAGAACAACCCCAACTCTCAGCCTATCTTTATAGGAGAGTTGCTCCAGCCCTCTGAGCATCTTTATGGCCTCTAACAGGAGCATGTCTTTCTTGTGCTGAAGACTACATGTCTGAACCCAGGTGGGGTCTCAGAAGATCAGAGTAGATGAGGAGAATCACTGCCCTCAACCTGCCAGTCATGCCTTTTGTGATGGAGCCTAGGATGCAGTTGGCTTTTATGGGCTGCAAATCCAAACTGCTGCCTCATGTCCAGGTTCTCATCCACCAGCACTCCCAAGCCTTTCTTCACAGGTCTTCTCTCAATGAGTTCATCTCCCAGTCTGTACTCACGTCTGGGATTTCCTGATGCAGGTGCTGCATCCTGCACTTAAACTTCTTAAACTTCATCAGGTCCTCATGGGCCCACTTCTCCATTTTCTCCAGGTCTCCCTGGATGGAAATTTCCTTCTGTAGTGTCAGGTATACTGCTCAGCTTTGTGTCATCTGCAAACATGCTAAGGGAACACCTGATCTAATATCCTTGAAAGATACTAAAAAGCACCAGTCCCAATGCAAAGCCTCGAGACCTCTTCCCCTACCTCCATGTGGTTATAGAGCCACAGACCAAAGCTGTGTCCATCCAGACATTTTCATATTCACAATAGTACACCCTTCAAATCCAGGTGTATTGGGTTTGTATGGCCTGGTTTTGGAAGTGGGAGGGCTACAGGATTCTGTGGCTTCTGTGAGAAGTTGCTGTAAGCTTCCTGGGTGTCCAGCAGAGCCAAAGGCAGCCAAAGGACAGACCCACTGCTGCCAAGGTCAGCCCATCAGAGATGGAAGTGATGCCTCCGGAATAACATGTCAAAGAAGGAAAAATGTTATTGCACAGGTGTAGTTGTGGCCAGAGAACAGCAGACTGAGAATATGTGAAAGAAACAGCTCTGCAGACACCAAAGTCAGTGGAGAAGGAGGAGCAGACATTGCTCCAGGCTGTGGATCTGAGATTCCTCTGGAGCCCACAGTGAAGGGCATGGTGAGGCAGCTGTGCCCCTGCAGCCCACACAGGGAATGGGGGTGCAGAGATGCACCTGCAGCCCTTGGAGGAGCCCATACCAGAGCAGCTGGATGCCTGAGAGGAGACCATGACCCTGAGGGAAACCCGTGCTGGAGCAGAGCCCTGGCAGGAACCTGTGGAGAGAGGAGCCCATGTTGGAGCAGGTTTGCTGGAATGACTTGTGACCCTGTGAGGGTTCCTGAAGGAATGACCTGTGGAAGAGTGACTCATATTGTAGCAGTTTGTGGGGAACCATAGCCTGTAGGAAGGACTCATTTCATTCATGGAGAACATCTCCCATGGGAGGGACCCCACCCTGGAGCAGGGGAAGGACTCCCACTCCTCTCACTGAGCAGCAGCAGGAACAACCTGTGGTGAATTGACCATGAGCCCCATTCCTGTCTCCCTGCTGTCCTGGGGGGAGGAGAAAGTAAAGCTGGGAAGAAGAGGGAGGTAGGGGGAAGATGTTTGGGTTTGGGGTTTTTTTTTTTAATAAGACTTATTTTACTTCTCATTATCCTCCTCTGATTGTGTTGATTATAAATTCATAATATGCCTTAGTTGAGTTTGTTTTGCCTGTGACAGTATTTGGTGAGGGTTCTCTTTTGGTCCTTATCTCAACTCATGAACCACTGTTATACTTTCTATCCCCTGTGCACTTGTAGAGGAGAGTGATAGAGTGGCTTTGGAGGGTGCTTGGCATCCAGCCAGGGTACACCCCCTACACCATCTCTCCAATTTGGAGTTAAAGATGTCGTGTGGAATATGTTGAAGGCCTAACAGAAGTTTAGGTAGATGGCACTGGCCAGTCTTCCCTTGCTGACTGTTTCAGTCACTCCATCATTGAAGGCCACCAGATTGCCCAGACATGACTTGCCTAGGAGCAACCTTGCTGGCTGTTTTGGATCACCTCCTTGTCCCAAATATGACTCACAGTTGCTTTCATGAGGATATGCTCCATGATCTCCCCAGGCACAGAGGTGAGGTTTACCAGTCTGTGATTCCCCAGGTCTTTTGTATTGTCTCTTTAAAAATCCAGTCTGCTGCTGGATGTCTAAGGACTCCTGTGTGTGAGGATGGGCCATGTCCTTCCCTATCCCTCCCTCTCAGCTCACCCTGATGGTTATTTGTTGTTGTGTCCCCATGTGTGTGCATTGGGCTGCAGGGTCTGACCCTGTCCTACCTAACTCTGCCCTCAGGAAAAACTTCTGGCTTGTTTTGACTTGTCCACTCTCTGTGAGTGAGTCTGTGAGTACATAAACAATGCTGTGAGCTTGCCTGGGGCCTTGCCCTTCCCACAAGGCTCCAGCCCTGCTGTGGCTGTCTCCTGGTGTCCTCAGCAGAGTTCACTGTAGGGTGTGCTCCTACATGTATTCATGTCTTTGGTGCTCTTGTGTGCAACCAGACTTGTGTGAATGTACCACAGGTGCACATTTGACAGGTGTATATGAACACGTCCTTTTGTGTCTCTCCTCACAAACAGACTGTGTTGCTCAGGGCAGGGATACTCTCCAGCCTCTGTTCATGAGCTCTGCAAAGCAGCAGGAGCTCAAGCAGCTCAAGCAGCTGAAAGGTAATGGCATCAGCCTCCTAGAAATCCCTCCAAAAAGAGGCACTGTAATCAACCCGCTTCCTGAGCCCTCCTTCTCCTGATCCTCCAAAGCTCATACTCCACTGATGGTGATGCCAAGCCCCAACAAGGATTCCCAGTTTAGATCCTTAATTTAGTTCAGTGTATCAGGATTGGAACTGCCTCAGGATCATGGACAGTCCTTCTCTGCCTGCCTCACCAGGTCAGGACACAGCTGCTAGAGAGTTCAAAAGAATGGGGTTTGCTTTCTCCTAGAGAGAGAATAAGGAATACTACTTATTCTCCTTGTTCAGACTGTGTTGAAATGGATCTACTTCCAGTGAACTGTTGATGCTTCCAGGTGTGGGACACAGTCTTCCTTCATGCCAATGTCAGATGTATTCATCCAGCTCGTCAACCTGGTGCTGTGTCAGACTGAGGTCTTGGCCCAAACAGGTGTTGAATTAAAGAATCACACTGCATATTATTGGTATGTACTGGATTGGAAGGACAGAGACATTGTGTCTCTCACAGGGAAAGCCAATAAACAGGGTTATTGGGCAGATGGGCACCAGTGAAGGATGCCCCAGCAGTTGCTCTGGGGTGCAGATGTCACAGTGTCCCCAGGTATGAGTGGTGCTTGTGCCCTGGGTCTGCCTGTGGAGCAGAGAGAGAGTGGGGAACTCCCAGGGTGCCAGGCAGAGCAAGGAGCTGGACTGCCCCTATATTAGCAATTTACCTGGTGACAGCAGTGCAGGTCTTGTGGGTGAAAAGGTGAGGCTGAGCATCTCTAGAACATGTCTATTGGCCAAATAGATGGAGGAATTCAGAGACTCTTCCCTAAATCTCCAGTAGGAAGAATGTGCAGGGAACTTCCCTGTTAGTCCCTCCATGCTTCAGCCCCTGCTTTGAGCTTAGCTTTGCCTTCATCAGCTCCTTCCCTACATTCAGTGATCTGTAGACATCTGAGAACGTCCCAATCTTTTAATCACTCACTTAAGCTGAGGGTGGAAGTTGAAAAAGAAATTTTGAAGTATCACAAAAAAACTCCTAAATATCAGCATTAATAGTGAAGCCAGATGTTCTTCACGGAAGCTCAGTGATTAATGCCATGACTGTGTCATGGAAAGGAAGAGAATGTTGTACACTTGTAGGCCCAGCTTTCTCTGGGGACACTCTGTGCCATGCTGTCATCAGCCCTGTTACCCATCTATAAACAGCGAAGGGATGGCTAAAAAGCAGGGATTTCCAACAGGTATGCACAGGGTACAGTCATTCATTAGAATTGCAGCCTGCAGAACTTTGCACAGTCCTCATCAACCTGATTGCCAAGAGATGTGTTCAGTGCTCTGATACCTCTGTCACCCTGACTGACTATTGGTAAAACAGGGAAGAGCAGGCAATGTCATCAAAGGACTTCACAACCTCATTTTCTGAAGAAAAGGACATCTGTCTGCATTCCAGACTCCCAGATGGGGAAAGGGCAATTTACACAGTCTTCATCATGGATGGATGGATGGATGGATGGATGGATGGATGGATGGATGGATGGATGATGGATGGATGGATGGATGGATGGATGGATGGATGGATGGATGGATGGATGGATGGATGGATGGATGGGGGGATTCTGTTTATCCAGCCCTTCCTGACTGGGGCCTCTGATGTGCTTTTGATCAAAACAGTGCCCAAGAGCATCAGACTAAGCAAGAGGGATGGATGTTTGCGAACAAAACTTGTCTGGCACAGACAGCTCACAGATACTGCTGAGTATGTCCAGAATGACTTTGCACAGAGCTTTTCTGGAACAGCACTGATCCTGACACAGCAGGGCCTTTTAGGCCTGAGCCTGGGCAGAGCTACTCCATCTGTGGCTGGGAGTGACAGGGTACCACGGAGCAGTGAAGGGTCTGTGGCATCTGTTACTGTCCTTGGACTGCCCTGGCCCATGAGGGGTCACGGGGACTCCAGACCCAGCATGGTTAATCCCAGCACTGTCTTGTGATTGATGCCAGGCCTGCATGCCTGCCAAAGCCCGGGCCCTGCCATGGGCCTGTTGTGTGGCAGTGGGGCTGCAATGAGGAGCTGATCCCAGCTGCCCACACCATTTCTGCTGGCCATGGTCTGAGACTGGGCAGTGGAGTGACAATTGAGATGAGGCCATAGGCCAGCTCTGAGGCTATTCCACACAACCACACTTCTGACATCCTTTGGGAATATTTTCAGTCTACCCCAGCACAGCACTGACCAGAGCAAGAGGTGCTGCATCCTGCAGGTTGGTTGTCTCCAGGATCTCCCATGGAATTCTAGTTGTTACGTGAGGACAGCACAGGTTTTTGCAGGAGGTGTTGGGGGTATATCTGCGCAGAGACACTGAAGGGAAAGGGCTGCTCACCCTGGGGTAGCTGGGGATGTTTTGCATCCTGCCCCAGGATTGTTCTCCACATAGGACCCTCTGCAGTGTATCCCAACCTCACATTTTTCTGGATAAAGGGTCTCACTACATTGTCATCTTATCCCTCAGGAACACCACCATTCTACCCCAGCAGCCTGCAAGTGGAGGGAAGGACAACCTGGAGACCCAGCCTGAGATGCAAAAATATTTATTGAGTTTAAAGAGGGAATCAAGGTTGTTACAAGCATAGGCCCTCAGTGCAAGGATCTGGAGGGACAAGCAAGACACTTCACCTCTTGGCTATGGTGAAGTCCATACAAGGCATCCATCTGCCTTGCCTGTAGAGTGCAGGCTGGCTTGGAGGAGCCTTGCAGCCCAGGGCAGCAGAAGGACACAACGAAAATAAAGACAAAAAGATATGTAGGAAAGACATAGGGCATGCTTTTGAAGTGAGCTGGGCCCTTCCTTCCAGCATTTTCAGTAGGAAGTAAAGATGGCCAGTTCCTCGGAAAGAAATGACCTGAAGATTCTTCCTTTGTCCAGCACCATGCCTGGAGATCCTGGGGACACTTTGCAAGACCTATATATGCCCAGCACCTCTAGCAGGGGAGGCCCCTCCTTCCACCGTAGCGCCTGGTGATGCAGGAGAGGTCAAAGCCCCCAGAGTTGATGGGAACTCCATCACAGCTGAGGATGTTGCCAACAGCAGCAGAGGTGGAGGATCCCACCACGGTGTTCTGTGGGAAGGAGCTCAGGATGGGGCCAGGCAGAGTCACCACCACAGCAGGAGGCTCGATGACAACAGTGGAGTCCTGGCACTGCCTGACACAGCACTCATTGCAGCTGTTGGCCAGTGGGGTTGGGCCACAGGGCTGGCAGGGACGGCACTGGGTGTTGCAGGACATGGCTTGAGGCTGCAGGTGCACCTGGCAGAAAGAGAAGAGAAGAAACAGAGCACAAGGCTGGGTGGGCGGGTGAGGAGCAGCCTGGTTACCTCGTCACTAAAGAGCCAAGGCCATCATGAGTGGGAAGCTGGAGAATGGGCCAGGATCCCTATAAAGAGCAGCAGGAAGCTCAGCAAGTTCTCTCCCAGGACATAAAGCAAAAGGCACCACCATCACCAGCCTCTCTCTATGCCAGCCTCCTCCCCGCTTTCTTCTCTCATGACCAGATGCTCCAATCCCCAAATATGAGAACGCCAATATCATTTGAGATGTCCACCAAGTGAAGATCTCACTTTGGGAGAGAAAGAGAAGGGGCTTCAGACTCACCTGGTTCCCAAGCTGAAGGAAGCAAGAGAAGTGGATGAGAGAGCAGAGACTTGGGCTGCCTTTTATACCTGCCCTTCACTGCCGCAGGACCAGGGGCAGCCTTTGCAGAGGTAACAATTTCCCAGCAAGCTCATCTCGAATGCAAACCAGTACACCTAATGATATGGGCTGTGCTTTCATTTCCTGCACTGCTGCCTTTTCATTTCCAGGTTTGTTCCATGCCCGTTCCCCAATGAAGGCTTCTTCTGATCCCTGGGATTAAAGGCCCCAGGATTTCTAAGGCAGGAATGCAGCAGTGCAGGCAGAAGACTCAGTTTAGTGCATGGATGGGCCCAGACCAGGCAAGTGATATTACAGTCTGTATAGCTCTGGTGGGGCTGTTTGAGTTTCAGCAATCCTCAGCTGGCTGCCCAAGGACTTCTGTGCATGAGGATATGTCCTGTCCTTCTCTTTCCCTTCCTATGGTCACTTCTTCCCTCCTCATGTCCATGGACTCTGCAACTGGTTTTGGCTCTAACCTACCTAACTCTGCTATCAGGAGAAAAATCTAGCTTTTTTAAAACTCATCTCCTCTTTGTGCAGCACAGACAGCCTTGTCTGGCTCCTTGTCCTTCCTCACAATGTTCCAACCCTGCTGCAGCTGTCCCCAGGTGTCCTTAGCAGAGTCCACAGTGTGTTGTGCTCCTACAACCTTAACTTCTACAGGTTAGACAGTGGGCCCATGTAATCCTCATGAAGCTCAAGAAGGCCAAGTGTAAGGTCCTGAATTTGGGTTGGGTCATTCCCAAGAATGGGCACAGAGTGAGTGGGTAATGAGTAAACTGAGAGCGGCCCAGCCAAGAAGGACTTGAGTGTACTGGTGAATGAGAGGCTGGACACGACCTGCAATGTTCACATGCAGCCCTGGAACTGTATCCCAGAATTGTATAGCATCAAAAGAAGAGTGACTACCAGGTATAGAAAAGTGGTTTCCCCCAATATTGTGCTCTTGTGAGACCCAGCTGGAGTGCTGGGTCCAGTTCTGGGGTCCCCAATGTGAAGATGCTGAAGCAGGTCCAGAAGAGGCCACAAAGATGCTCAGAGGGCTGCAGCCCTTCTGCTATAGAGACAGGGCTGGGAAAGATTAATGTGTTTAGCCTGAAAATGGTTCTAGGGATACCTAAATCATATTCCAAGTGCCCAAAGAGGATCCAAGAGAGATGAAGAGGGATTTCTTTATAAGGGCATGGAGTGACAGGACAAGGGGGAATGGCTTCCCACCAAAACAGGGCAGATTAATACCAGTTACTAAGAAAAAATTCTTTCCTCTGAGGGTGGTGAGACCCTGGCACATGCTGTCCAGAGAAGCTGTGGCTGCCCCATCCCTGGAAGTGGATGCTGTGCTGCTATGAAGCACATACTCGTGTCACTCTCTGTTGCTTCTAGACCCAGAGATTTTGACAGTGAAAACTATTCAAGAAACCTGAGTTGGGGCAGATGTATTGGATGCTACACCATAAACAAGCCAAAACAGCCTTGTCAATGTTCTCTGCTTAAAATAACACTGGAATTCTCAGAGCAAGTAACCTACTAGCTCTTCTTCCTGTTTCCTCTCCATGGGCCTCCACTGATGGGCACAGCTGGAGAATGAGGCCTTTGGAAGGAGGCACAATTGCCCTTATGGTTTTGCCACCGTGGTCACAGAAGCCTAAGATGGGAAGGGCTCTTCTTTACCCTGCATCAGTAAGTGGAAAACAGCCATCAGCCAGACTCTGGACAAGATTCTTCCTGCACTCGTACACTGCCAGAGAGTGGTCCCACTGTTTTTCATGTCTCTCCTTTTCAGGGAAATCACCAGTGCTGGAGGGAGCTCCCATGTTCTTGAGTCCATGCCAGTTTCTCTGTCCAGCAGCTGGTAACATCCCAGTGATCTCCTTTCCTCCCATGAGCTAAAGAAAGGGTTCTGGAGACCTATTTTCAGGCAACCCCACTACAGCACTCAGCCCAAGGGTGCTGAGTTTCCAGATGGATCCCACCCTTTGAATTGGAATCTGTTGCTCATGGAGTATCATGCCCTTTTCCTGAGAAATCTCAGGGCACTCATTTGTTTTTCTGCTGCTGTTCCAGGATAGCCTCCCTCTCCCAAGTGACAAGGGTCTGCTCTGACAGTCCTGTGTGAGGCTTTACATGCCCCAGTTTATCTCAGAGGGCTCTAAGCAGTGTTGATGAGGAATTCACAGCAGGTCTCACTGTCTTGCACTCTGCTGTGTCTTGGATTTCTTGGACATTTCAAGTCCTGCTTTTTTGTTGCTTTCCAGGACTACAGAGGGCTTCAACACTCCAAATATACAATTCTCTCCAAAATACATAATTCTTAGGCAGAAATGACTAGCAGTGATATCTGAGGATAAATCCAGTCTCAGACTCCTTCTGCTGTCCCAGGCAAATGCCACTGAAAAAGAGAACAGCTGACAGAGTGGGAATCAGCCTGTGCCTTGAGCAGTGATGCCTGGACACAGGACTAAGTGCCAGGTGCCCAGGTGGATACAGAAGGCTTGTGAATCTCCTCCAGAATTGCTTCTAGAAGGGAAGACTGGATGTTCAGTTCAGACTCAGTCATCTCCCTTGGAGAGCTCTACACTCAGGTGAAATTAATCTCACACTCTCCATAAAGGTGTGTCTGCCATGTTGATGCCTCCTCTTTATGAAGTGGTTACATGGACTATCTTTACTGTCAGTGTGTAAAAAGAAAAGCTTTGAGAACATGATTAATCTGTTCTGAAATGAAAATTGGGAGGGGAAAAGCTAGTGTTTGGAAGTGCTAATATCCTCCTAATGAGTGTAAAGAGAGACTTGCTTCCCAGCCAGCCTTCCACAGCTCTGCACTTTGACTGCTTTGCCAATCCCATTAAAGTTTTTCCACAACAAAGACCAAAATGGGTGGAACAATGTACTCCTAAAAATTATGTGGGGTTTTAGATGTGGAAATGCCCTGACACATCTTGTATGAAGCACACCATTTTGCATAATTTTAATTAAAAATAAGAGAGTAGATTCAGATACTATTTTATTATAATTCTGTTTGCAGTCTTATGCTAGGAATAATGGCTCTGGGCAGAGATATCAGACATTGCCAAATTTTACCCTGAATCAGAGTATGATTTGATGAAATAGCTACAAGAATGTGGCATAGATACATCACAAGACATCAGGCTAAATGGAGAAACTCATGTCTACTTCCTAAAGCAATGTTTCCTAAAGTTGCTGGGATTTCTTTAGGAGATTCAGACAAACCCTGACAAAATGAAGCACTTGGCAAACTGGGGTAGAAACCTGTGGGAGTACCATTCCTCTGGCTCTGTTACAGAACCATTTATGGACAGGGTTTGTGACCCTTTCCAAGCACAGCACTTTAAAGGACTGGGAGGAATTCTGTATTCATAGGGAATGAACAGAGGATGGTGGGAGCAGCAAAACTCAGGCTCAGCCCAGCCAGAGATGGCTGTAAGGTGGTATGAGCTCACTGGGGAGTTGGCAGCTTCTCGCTGCCTGGGGTGCCCACACAGACTCACACTTCAGTGGGGATCTTGTGCAGGGCAGAAATCATGGGAGGGTGGGGATCAATCTGTTCAACTGATGCCCTGTGAAAAGTCACTTCACTTTTTCCGAAAAGCCCGTCCCAGAGCAAGCTTCACCTCTTTGTTTCTGAGTGTGTAAATGAAGGGGTTCAACAAAGGAGTTACCACTGTGTTAAAGGTATTCACAATTTTGTTCAGATCTAGGGAGTTCTGGGCTGATGGCTTGACATACAGGAACATGGTGGAGCCATACCAGATCGTGACAACACTGAGGTGGGCAGAGCAGGTGGAAAAGGCCTTTTTCCGGCCATGAGCTGACTGGATCTGCAGGATGGAAGAAATTATGTACATGTAGGAGACCAGGGTGACCACACAGGAGGCCACCACAACAATTATGGAGATGAGGAAGGTTGCCAGCTCCACAGGCCTTGTATCACTGCAGGAAAGGGCAAGGCAAGAATCTATATCACATAGAAAATGATTGATAACATCTGGCCCACAGAAAGTCAGCCTGGATGTCAGAAAGGCCAGCAAGGAAATGGCCAAAAAGCCTCCCAGCCAGGAGCTGAGTGCCAGCCGAACAGAGAGGACACTGCTCATGAGGGAGCAGTACCTCAGGGGGTAGCATATGGCTAAGTACCGGTCATAGGCCATGACAGACAGCAGAAAACACTCAGTGGAGCCTAAAGAGAGAAGAAAGAATAACTGGAGGATGCAGACACTGAAGGAGATGGTCTGGCTAGTCCCCAGCATAACTCCTATGGCTTTGGGAATAGCACCTGTAGTGTACCAGATCTCCAGAAAGGAGAGATTACAGAGGAAAAAATACATTGGGGTGTGTAGGTTGCTGCTTCTCCACACAAGGGCTATAATGGATGCATTGCCTATTACTGTCAGGGTGTACATCAGTGCAAATACCACCACAAAGGAGACTCAGAATTGCCATGTGCCTGGGAAGCCAAGAAGGATGAATTCTTTCACACTTGTCCCATTTGCCATGTCCTTCCAAATGTTGAGGTCCGTCTGCAAAGAAAGAAAAGTTTTTGTGAAAGTTTGCATGATTGTGCTGGTCCTTCAGACGCTACAAGTAGTGAAAAAAAATCATTATCCATGAAAATGCAATTGGTGCACAGCATGGGAAAATGGCATTTGTCCTATGTTAAAATTGTCAGAGAAATCCTTCCCTGATGAAACACATTTCAATGACTAGATCTAACCCTAAAAACCAGGCATATCCCAACAAATGAACACTTGGAGAAGTATGTATCAGAACATGCACCTCCTTACAGCATGGGGTATGCAGTCACTTCTGTGAGATTAAAATCCCACTTAGGAAACTATGGACAACAGGCTGAGGCACTCCAGCTATGGGAAAAGCTGTTACAAGTAAGAAGAGAATAACATAACCTGTAGTCTCCAAGGCAGGCAGTACCAATGTGTGATATCATTAAATGCAACTGAGGAATACAAATACCCTCATGATAATGTGACACTGCAAGAAATTTTTCCACCTCTTCTATGACAGTTTATTACAAGGGATTGAGACTGAGCTGCAGCCACATAGGACAGCAGGTTAGTATGACAGTCACTACTCAAGGTTTTCTATACTTTCTTTCTTCCAAGCCTCAGAACAGGAAGCTTTTGCAAATATTTCCATTTCCTTCACTGATGTCTGCTTCTCAGCATAGCTACTAGGGGTACAATTCACCTCTTTGTAATTCTACCATCTCAGAGTCAGGGAAAGGATTTCTACTGACCAAGCTGAAATATCTACAGTGAAATACTATCTCAGCTCCTCAGCTCACCCCCCTTCTTTCTTCACAGACAGAAAAAAAGCATGAGGGAGACATGGCTCATTTTGTCTTATAAACATGGCTAAAAGCCCTCTGGAAGTGCCAGGTTGTTTCTGAGGTCTAAGGCAGGAGTCTAGTAAGCACCTGCATGTTAGATATCTCAACTTGGGCAGAGATATTCAGTCTCAATGACTGAAGGCAAAATCCTCTGAGTTTAATCCCATTAAAGGTACCGCTGATGAACTGTTTCTGCAGACAAGGGAACAGTTCTCTAGAGAACTGATCTTCAGGTGGATGTGCAAGAGAGATGGATTAAAACACCATCTGAATCATCTTTTTCTCTTCCTTCACAGCAATACATACCAGAAATCTTAAAGAGCAAAGAAATCTCCCTTAAATCAGCTCTCCTTAAACATGCACTGGAAGTCTGTGCTATCTCTTAGGCAGGCTTCACTCACCAGATTTGCCTGTGGTAATGATCCAAATGACATTTCCTCATGCACCATCCTCCCAAGGTTGCCATGGTCCCCTTGGCTAATGGAGAGCATTGGAAAGAGGTAGATTTATTTGGGGTAACTCTGGATTCAGGTGAAGGTGTGTAGATGAGCAGCTCTCCCCTTGCTGACTCACTTCAAGCTGATGGCAACTGCCTGACCTGGTTTTCTCTCCATCCAGTGGGATCTAACAGCTTCCACTCCTGATCTTTTCCCTCTCACAGCCACCACTGTAATTCCACTAAAGGGAGCTTTGTGTGCACACACACAAAGTGTAAAGTCTCTGCAGCTTAGCTTCATATAGTGAGATCATACACTAGAGAGTGCCAGCATCATTAGCGTAAGAACATCCCCACACCCACCTCATTAACACAATGAAGCTCCAGCTGGCCACGCCTAGGAGACTGTTTTCTGTTTTCCCTCTGGTGTGCCCCAGGGAGTTTGACCTCTGGGAGGTCTTAGATGAATAGTACTCTCTCTTGCACAGGCCAATTAAAGAACAGCAATGCAATTCCCTAAGGGGCTGCTAGGCTGGCTGTTTGCCTCCTACCTGCTGCTGTGGTATGAGAACCTTGTCAGGAACTCAGCTGACATGGAGATGTCTGAAATAGTCATGTTCCAAGAGACTGGATGTGTCAAGTATTTGGTGCTGGATACTAAGGTGGCTGTGCAACCTTAGGGTGGGAAGTAACTAAAGGCAACTGTGGGCACATGAATACAGAGACTGTAAGGTAAGGGATTCACCTACCTTCATTTCAGAGCCTTTAAATGCAGTTAAGGCCTCTGTCTTCAGCTTTAATTGAAGAACTAAGTAAAGATGTAAGTTCAAAATCAGACAACACATTAGTAGGGGAAAATTTATTTCCCCTGACTCAGAAAAGATGTCTTCTGTAGAGGTAGTCATCTTTGCTATATTCATCATCAGCTGAGAGAAACAGGGACTCTCAAACCTTAGTTCAACCCTTACAAAAATATGATCTCTTACAGATCAGGCAATACAGGCCTTACTGACACCTATTTTTCTTTTGTTGACACTCAAGATAAACTAGTCGGCTGGCTTAGACCACACACAAACAAAAATACACTTCTCATCCTCCAGACATCTTGAGTTAGATTCCCCTTCAGAGAGTCTGCCTGCGCTACTCAGGACCACCACACAGGTGTTGGACTTGACAGAGACATTTTCTGCAAGTCCTGTGTCCCAGGCTTCAGTGTGGTTGAGAGAAAACTGACCTGTACTTGGTGTGAGGTGCAGATGCAGCTAATGGGAGTAAAGCGCTCAGCTTGAGCCTATTTTCTGACCATGAAACCATCTCCCCACTATCTACCTGTCTTATCCATGGAAACGGATGTGGGGTTTAGCCATGGGATGGAGGTATTGGAGCCTGTGGGTTCACTTGTGATTGCTTAATGAAGCAAGCCGTGCACACATGACCAGGTATGCAGGCCCTGCTGTGAGCTTGTCCTAGTTAAGGAGTTCAGAGGCCACCACTGGTCAGCTGCAGGATTTGTGTCTCCAGAAAGATGATTCATGCCATTTTCTGTACACATCTGCTTTGGGATGGGGTAAGTCCCCTGGGTGATCTAATCTTCCATCACTGACTGTGGGAAGAGTCTACAGAGTCTGTTAGATCTGGTCCTGAAGGTGAGTACTCCCCATCTTCAGGGCATGCTCTGAGACCAAGGAGTCATATCTGAGCAGAAATGTTGGAAGGCTGAGCCTGATCCCTGCTGTCTATGGAGAAGTCAGGGATGTCTTCCTCATTTCCAAGGGACAGTGCCTGAAAGGGCCCCATTTCTTTATTTCCCACCCTCCCCTTCCTCTGGGAATAATCAATGATCCATTTGTGTCCCCATCTTTTCCTCCACCACCCATGGCAATGCCTTTTGGTCTCAGCAACTTGAGACAAGGAAATCAAAAAAGAATTACATGGAGGCTGAGGGTGAGATGCAGAAAGCTTTATTGTCATTGAAATGGGAAATGAGTTCCCTTATAGAGGAGGCTACTGATAGTGGTGGTGGGAGACCACATGTAACCGTGGAAAGTCTGTGCCCACTTTGGCACAGACACTGGAGAGACACTGGAGAGCCAATGGGGCATCCATCTGCCTGCCCCACAATGGGCAGGGGTTAGCAGATCCCCTAGAGAGGCTCTGAAAGTCTTACAGTCCAGAAGTATGAAAGCAAGAGAGAGGTGGGAGAGAGAGTAATGCAGGAAAAGCAAACAGCGGCCATGGTTTCAGAGAGCCACACCTGCACTCCTTCAGAAGGGCAGCACTGGTTGCTCAGCACCTCTGAATTTGATGGCCAGGAGCTCTGTCCTCAGTCCAGCATCAGCTTCTGGGTTCCTGGGGGTCCTCATGAGGGCTGCACCAGCGGCTTTAGCAGGGACGGCATCTGCTGCCACCATAGCGGTTGGTGATGCAGGAGAGGTCAAAGCCCCCAGAGTTGATGGGCACTCCATCACAGCTCAGGATGTTGCCAACAGCAGCAGAGGTGGAGGATCCCACCACGGTGTTCTGTGGGAAGGAGCTGAGGATGGGGCCAGGCAGGGTCACCACCACGGGTGAGGGCTGGATGGCCACGGTGGAGTCCTGGCACTGCCTGACACAGCACTCATTGCAGCTGTTGGCCAGCGGGGTGGGGCCGCAGGGCTGGCAGGGCCGGCACGGGGTGTAGCAGGACATGGCTGGGGCTGGAGATGCACCTGGGAGAGAGGGAAAGGAAGGAAACAGAGCACAGGCACTGTGAGGAGCCATCAGCCATGAGTCCATCATCCCACTGCAAGAATTGCATGTGCCAGAAGGGAGAAACTAGGCTGTGAGAGAAAGGGATTTTCAGCCTCATCCTGACACAGTACTGCAGAGTTTCACCTTATTTCTTCAACAAGGAGCTCCCTCAGCCAATTCCATGACACTAAGTCAGACCTTAATTCTTCTCTGACCCCTCAGCAGCAGCAGCAGCACTAAGACCTCTCACAGGCTATAGGAACACACATCTGCTTTACCGAAAAAGGACAGGGTAGAAGAGTTCAGACTCACCTGGGTCCCAAGGAGAAGGAGGCAGGAGAAGTGGATGAGATAGCATGAAGTTGGGCTGGCTTTTATGGTTGCTCTGTGTTGCCTCAGGCCCAGAGGTGGCTTCTATGAAAGTGGTAATTTCCTAAAGGTGCTCATGATGTATGGAAAACATCCCAGCTAATGAATGGGTTGGGAGCTTGTTTTCCGCGTTGCCACCTTTTCATTTCCTGGCTTATGTCACAGACATTTCTTCATGGAAGCTTTTTCTGAGTGTTGCGAGTGAGACGCCTCAGGATTTCCAGGGCAGGAATGTGTCAGTGTCTGCAGAATCCTCTGCTCAAGTGCTGGATGGGTGCAGTGTGGGGAAGTGAGGTTGGTCTGGAGCCCACTGGTGGTATTGCCTGTGGCCTTGTTGATAGGAAGGGGCCCAGATGCCCCCAGCACTTCAACCCTTGCCTGGTCACCCAACGACATGGCATGATACCATTGCAAAATGACATGCCATGTCTCTTTTCTCCATGCCTCCCAACTTGCTCCAGTGTTCATTTGTGTTCAGAATCTCGAGCATTTGGGTTTCATTTTGTTGCTCCTAAAGCTCTCCTTATGTCCTTCCAATAACTTCAAAGAGGGAGAATCTTCAAGTCATGTGAGCCAATGCTTGGTTACCCTCAAAAATAAGAAGGTCTTGGTTTCACACAGAACTTCCAGGGTTCCAGCTTGTGCTTGTTGCCTGTGGTCCCATCACTGGGCACCTCAGAGAAGCACCTGGCTATGTTTGCCTTTCACCCTCTGGATTTGGGGTTGCATGGCAAGGTTTTGGTTGTGGGGAAGCCAACACCAGATGGCTTTAAGACTGACCCACCACTGGCCAAGGCTGAGCTCATCAGCAATGGTGAAAGCACCTCTGGAATAACGTGTTTAGGAAGGGAGCAAACACCTACTGTGGAACAGCAGCCAGAAGAGAGGTGAGAGAAGACAGGAGAGAAACAACCCTGCAGGCACCACTCTCAGTGAAGAGGGGAGGTAGGTGCTCCAGGTGACCCCATAAAAGCTCATGCTGGATCAGGCTCCTGTCAGGACCTGTGGCCATGTGAGTGACTGGCCCATGCTAGAACGGTTTGCAGTTAGGACTTGTGAAAAACTGTAGCCCATGAGAAGAACTCACATTGGAGAAGTTTATCGGGTACTGTTTTCTTATGGGAAGGACCCCATGCAGGCATAGAGGAAGAATGTGAGGGTTCTTTTCCTAAGGACAAAAGAGCCACAGAGACATATGTTGAAATTACCACAACTCCCATTCCCCATCCCTTTGGAGGGGAGAAAATCAGGAGTAAATTTGAGCTGAAGAAAAAAAGAGGGCTGGGGGGAAGGTGGTTTTAGATTTTGAGTTTATTTCTCATTACTCTACTCTGACTGGATAGCAATAAATCAAATTAATTTCACTAATCTGAGTTGTTTTTTCTCATGAGGGTAATTGGTGAGTGATCCTTCCTGTCCTTATCTAGACCCAGAAACCTCTTGTATTTTCTCTCCTCCGTCCATCTGAGGAGGCAGAGTGGTAGAACAGCTTTGGTGGGCATCTGGCATCCAGCCAGTGTCAAAGTACCACACCTTCCTTTCAGGTATTTGAAACATATCATATATGTTGGTAAAATTCATCTAAGTCTTTCCTTCTCTGTAATGAAGAGTCCCAGCTCTCTCAGCCTTTCCTTATAGGAGATATGCTCCTGTAGGAGTTCATTCTTCTTGGGAGAACAATGGAAGTTTTTTGTATGAGTAAGATGGCATTAAAGTGTCCAGTCTGCTTGATTTATTCCAGTGTGATTTTCAGTCTTGTGGCCCATTGAGCCTAAGAACACCGAGTGACTTGTGTAACTATGGAAACCCATGATGGTTGTCACATCTTTTGTCAGGGGACCACAACCAGGTTTTCTGGGAGCAAAGTGAAAGTGACTGATGAGGGATGAGAAGTATAACATATAGCACCTAATAAAAGAAAAATTCCTAAATGCAGGAAAAATCCCTGTAATGTGTACTGGTGAGACTATAATATTTATAGAATCATGAAGTCATAGGTTGGTTTAGGTTAGAAGGGACATTTAAAAGGTCATCCAATCCAACCCCTTCAACTATAAACTGTGTGGAGGGGGTAAGGAACTTGTATTAAAAGACCTTAATTTTTTTCTTTTTAATGTGCAATTAAAAATACACATTGGGGTGGGCGAAGCAGCCTGACCTGGTCTGAGCTGAAAGACCACACAGATGCTTCCAGCTGGATTATAAATTTTATTTAAAGAACACATTAGGGAAAATTGCTGCAAGAGATGCTAGTCTGAACCTTCTGAAACATATTTTGAGTAGCTGTGATCATGGGAAAGATCCATCTTCATATTTTTCAAAAAGCATCAGCATCCAATAATTCTTCATCTGGATTGCTAGAATGAAGTTTGCAAATCTGTTCAAAAGAAAACCCTTTTTGCAGTGGTGCAGGGAAAAGACACACTGGCACCCACAGGCTGTGGAGGAGGGATGCCACAGTACTTCCCCTGGGAAGCAACATCCATAGAAATGTGCTTTAAAGGGCCATGACTCTTTCAGGAAAGGGACCACTGTTCAGAGGGAAGCCAGAGGAGTCAAAACCTTGCAGAGTTCAGATGTGCCAAGAAAAGTGCTGGCTGGTGCTCTCCAGGCTGTGGATGTGTATTCATCACCAGTCCTGAGGAAGTGTGGGCCTTAGGGAGCCAGCTCTCAAGGGAAGTGCCTAGAAATATGTTCTTGGTGTAGGACTACTGAGAAAATGCAAGAGATCTTGTCCTCTGTCTTAGGAGAAAATTCTGCCCCTGAAGTATCTGTTAATTATTACCCTAATCTGTTCTACAGATGTGGAGGAGGTACCAGGAGGAGCAGATCTGGGCAGGAGTGCCAGGGCCAGAGCTGGGGCTGGGGCTCAGGGCAAGGCCTGACTCAAGAGAGGCCCAGGATCCATCCTGTGACTGCCTTGGGTGGTGAAGGGGCCTGGCCAGAACAAGAGTACAAGAATAAGAGTGCTATTGTTCTTAGAGAACAAGAGTAGCTCAGGCCAGGCGCAGGCACTGAGAGGGCAGAGCTGGGACAGGCCTGTGCTAGGCCTGGGCTGTCACAGAGCCCCTGGCAGAGACCAAGGTGGAGCTGAGCCCACGGCTGAATTGGGTCCAGGTGGTCTTGGTCCTGTTGCTCCCTGTCCTGGGGTCACCTGCTGACTCTGCTCTGACTCCCACAGATCTGTCTGGGGTAGAAGTGCCCTTGTGGCTGGGTTGTGACACCTGTGGGGCCATAGAGCTCTTGGGCCTCAGGACAGCTGCTCTGTCCTGGGGCAAGACAAGGCAGAACAAAGCCCTGCTGTGTGTTTTGTCACCACTCCCTGTCCCAGGGCTGGCTTCACCTGATGGGTGCTGGGTTCAAAGGGAGAAGGGACTCCACTGCCATAGCTGATCCCACTGATTTCCACTGGGAACACCTCAGCCCTACACCTGGAGCACAGGTGAGCCAGAGGCTGTGCTGCAGGGGGAGAGGGCTGCGTGGGGAAGTTGTGACCAGGCATGCTGACCATGGCCCCTGGATCAGGTGATGGAGGAGAGGAGTAGGGAATGTAGGTCATTCCAAGGCTATTAACCCATTTCCAATTCCTGCAATTCTTTGGCTTGTGAGCCTTCTTGCCCAGCACAGCTTCACACAAAGCAAGAGAAGCACTCTTCCCTAAGAACTTGTGGAAATGCTGACCTCCTCAGGACTTCCCACATGCCTGCAGTTCTCTTCTACAGAACAGCAGGTTTCAGTTTCAGTTCAGTTCAGTTTCAGTCAGGGAGTCCTGACTGTATGAAGCACTTCAGGTCCAAGTGATATTTCTGAGAGGAGATGCAGCCAGGCAAGGACTGACAGCCATTGGCAGTGGAATAACTAGGGATTTCTTCCTTCATAGATGGAAGGCTGGATATGAGTTGTAAATGTGCCTTTGCAGCCCAAAAAGCTGACTGTTTCCTGATTTTGCTCCTCTACACTGAGACCCAATCTCAAATACTGCCTCCAGCTCTGGAGTCCTCAGCACAAGGAGGACATGGACCTTTTGGAGCAAACTCAGAGGAGGCCACAAAATGATCTGAGGGCAGGAGCCCTTCTGTTATGAGAACAGGCTGAGACACTTTGGCTCATTCAGCCTGGAGAAGACAAGGCTTTGAGGAGACTTAGTTGCAGCCTTTCAGCATGTAAAGGGGGCTTAAAAGAAATATTTTAACAGGTTTTGTTGTGATAAGGCAGGGGAAACAGTTTTAAATGAGAAGATGGTATATTCAGACTAGCTATGAAAAATGTTTTTACAAAG
Organism: Muscicapa striata striata; assembly: GCA_030060385.1. NCBI lineage: Eukaryota > Metazoa > Chordata > Aves > Passeriformes > Muscicapidae > Muscicapa > Muscicapa striata. Next base: position 80,589 of record JAREIS010000627.1, read on the forward strand.
AGGGTGGTAATACAGAGGAATATGTTGACCATAGAAATGATAGATGCCTGTGCATGTTCTAGGTCAGGCTTGTGTGATCCCTGTACATGTTCTAGGTCAGGCTTGTGTGAGGCTTTGAACAGCCTGGTCTAGTGGAAAGTGTCGCTACTTATTGTAGGGAGACTGGACCAGGAGAAATTTAAAAGACCCTTCCAACCCAAAATTCTATGAAATTCTGTGATGCTTCAGTGTGTGGAAGCAGTGCTGGAAATTCAAACCCAGGAACAAGGCCACTTTTTTGAGACAAAGGCCTGTAAGATCCCAGTGGAGTGACCCAGACTGACATAATTTACTTCTAATGGACTCCTGCAGCATGTGGCATGAGTCCTGAGCTGACGCTGATGTGTTTTGATCCAGAAATGCTTGGAAATGCATCTCGTCATGCAAAAGACGCCTTCATTGAGGAATGTGCCAGAAATAAAGCAGGAAGTGAAAACACAGTCATTTAAGAAGCCAAACCTCACAGCATTAAATGAGATGTTTTTTTCATGAGATGAATTTGCCAGAAAATTACCACCTCTAGAAGGGATACCTCTGGCAGCCTGGGGCAGTAAAGGTCCATGATAAAAGTCAGGATCAGGGAACACGCACCTTTGATGGAAGGAGATCAGCTCAGTGAATCCTTAGCAAACTGCCCATATTTAGGCCCTGTTGGAATGTACACACGAGATGTAAGGGAACCAGCTCCTTTCATTGCCAGGTCACTCTTGGTTACCTTCAGCTGAGCATGGTGACTGGGTACTGAAGCAAAGCAAATGCCACTTCTGTCTTCAAAAAGGGCAGTTACAGGGAGCTACAGCCTTCACAGCCTCACCTTAGCCTCTTAGAAGGTGATGGAGCAGCTAATCCTGAAAAGATCTCCTAATAAATGCATGTCAGTGATGAGAAGGTCACCAGGAGCAGGTTAGTGTGGCTTCACCAAGGAGAAGTTATGCCTGATCTTCTTGATAATGTGCTGTAGTGATGTGACAGGCTCAGGAGAGGAAGAATGGTGGATCTTCTCTACCTGGATGTGAGCAAGACCTTTGACACTTTTCTGTGAATTCCTGTAGGAGCCTCACAGAGAAGCTCTTGATGTTGGATGAGCACAGTGAGGTAGAATGAAAACTGACTGGCCAGGCACAGGGATCAGTGATCAGCAGCACAAAATAAAGTTGGAGACCAGTGGCTGGTGGTGCATCTAAAGGGTCAAGACTTGTTATCAACATCATTGGTGATGTGGGCGATGGGACAGAGTGGACCCTCAGCAGGTTTGCAGATACCACCAAACTGGGAGGAGAGGCTAGTGCCTCAGAGATTCAGGCCAGCATCCAGAGGGACCTCAGCAAGCAGGAGAAATGGCCTGATGGGAAACTCATACAATTGAACAATGGTTGGAAAGTGCAAATTCCCTTCTGTCGAGAAGTCCAACAGTATCCTCAGCTCCATTAGCCCAGGTGTTGCCAGGAGCTCAAGAGAGGTGACTGTTTCCCTTTATGCAGCACTGGGTGAGGGGGGGTGGGGGACACAGTTGCAGTGGCCTCCTCTGCCACCCTTCCTCTGTGACCACATTGGTGACAAAAGGGATCAGTAAGAGAGTGATAAGGTGAGTGGAAAATTGTCTGGCCTACCAGGCTCACAGAGTTGTGAGCTTCAAATCCCAGCTGGCAGACAACTCTGGGGTCTCTTAGGGATCAGCAGCAGGACCACTAGTGTTTCATGTTACCATGAATGTCATGAATAGTGGAAAGGAGGACACTCTCCACAAATTTAGAGGTGACATCAAGCAACAAAGAACAGGCAGTGAACTGGCCTCTATTGCCCAAGTTGTTTCCAGAAAATCCTGGAACCGCCTGTGCAAAGGAAACAGGGAACACAGAGCAGACTCTGGAAGTTCTCTGCACCAGGAGACTAGGCTACCAACAGCTGCTGGAACATGGGGCTCTCACCCTCCTCACAGAAAATCTCTGTCTGCTGTTTCCAGCCCCTGAGCATGGAGACAGTTCGAGGAAGTTGCTCCACTCCTGGTTCAAGGTCCTGCTGCTGCCTCAGGGTGCAGCTGTTTCTGTGCCAGCTGATTCTCGCCGGGATGTCCTTGCTGGAGGAGGGGAAGAGTCCATTAGCCAGGACACCAGGCTGAGTGCTCCGAGCCCAGGCGAGAGCCCGAGCGGGGCTGGCGCAGGGCTCAGCCCCGGGGCGGAGCTGGCAGCGGCGGGGAAGGGAGGCGAGAGAAGGGGAGGGAGGAGAGAGAAGGGAAGGGGAGAGGAGGGGAGCCGGGGCCAGCCGGAGCAGCGAGGCTCGGCCGGCGCCATGCGGCGGTGCCGGGGCGCGGGGCTGGCGGCGCTGGCCGCGGTGCTGCTCGGTGCGTGGGACTGCCGGCGGAGAATGAGGGTCGGGGCTGGGGCTGGGATGCTCCGCAGGGATCTCGGCGCCAGCTCCTCTGTGTCTTTCGACGTCTCTTCCCCCCTTCTTTGCGTCTCTGTCATCTCTCAGCCCCCTTTCCAAATCCCCCGAGCCTCCATCTCTCTTGGCATGAGCCTGCTTGCATCTGTACCCGCTTTTCAATGCACCCTTCTCCTTCCCCTGCCTATTCATTGCCCTGATTGCAGCCCTCTACCCTTCATTGTAACAGCTCCCTGTCTACTCTTCATCCATTCACCCACATAGCCTCACCCTGCTCTCCAAGAATCATCCCTCGCTTCTCTCTCCACTCGGAGACCTCTGTCATCTCTCCCTCTGATTGTTTCGTATCTGTAGACGCAATCGTTATCTCCTGCATGTCTCCATTTTTCCACGCATGCACACATCCCCCTGTGCATCAGAAGATATTCCCTCCATCCTTCCTTATTGCACACTCAAAACTCCAATCCCTTCTCTTTCTTGCTGTCCCTGCCTCCATGCAGCTGAAATGTTTGGTTCTCGATGCATCAATTTCAAATTCCCACCCACACAAGCATAAGGATCCATACCCGGTAACCTGCATTTCTCTCCCTTTCCTTTCAGCCTATTTCTGTCTCACTGCCATACTCCTAACTGTCTCTGTGAGAAAATAGAAAACAAAGCTAAGCCATCATAGCTTATCTTCAGACTTTCTTTCTTTCTTCTTTCTTGGCAGTAGCTGCAGTCAGAGCCCAAGTGCATCAGGAGCCATTCCTGGAGATCACCGAGGGCACTGGAATCAGCATCAAGTGCTCCCACTCCGATATCCGGACTGGCGATTTCATCCATTTCTACCGTCAGCTCCCGGGCCGAAGACCCGAACTCCTGGCGGTCACTGCTAAAGCGTCCAAGAAAGTGCAAACGCCCGAAGGGCGTCTATCGGTCTCCGCAAATCGGCGATCGAGTGAGCTGTGGCTGGAGCGGCCCCGGCGCGGGGACGCGGCCGTGTATTACTGCGCGCTGGGGCCACGGGCAGAGGAGCCGGGGCTGCGGCCGGGCACGAACCGGCGCGGGCGGGGCCGGGCGGGGCCGGGGCACAGCGCCGCCCGCGGCCAGCAGGGGGCGCTGCCGCTCCGCCCGCCGGGCCCCGCGCGGCTCCGCAGCTCCTTCGTGTGCCCCGAGCCGCGGGGGCACCGCGACACCGCACAGCCCGGCAGCACAGAGCAGCAGCTTGCCAGGCTCAGAAGGAGCCCGAGCGCAGCTGAGTGCTGAGGGCAGCTGCTCGCTCCAGATGTGTGCAGGGAAGGGCGCTGAAATGCAGCCCCTGTGTCCCGAGCGCTCCCTTTCCTGCCCTCCAAAGCTCCCGCCCGACTGATGTGGGTGGGTGTGCTTGCGATGCAGTGTGGGCGGTGTGCGGGATGGGACACAGCTGTCTCCTGTCCCTGGCCATGCCAAACGTCCTTGTGGCGCTCGCTGTGCCGCTGCTGGGAGAGGCGGGGGCTGAGGCCGGCCGGGGCGGAGCTGTTGGCGGGGCAGAGGAGGCGGCAGGGCCGCAGCAGAGAGCCGGGGCTGAGGGCACAGCGCTGCTCGGCCGGCGGAGCGGCGCCATGCGGCGGTGTCGGGGCGCGGGGCTGCCGGCGCTGGCCGCGCTGCTGCTCGGTGCGCGGGGGCGGCCGGGGGATCCCGGGTCAGCGGGTTATTTGAGACCGGCCCCATCCTAAGATCCATCTCTTACCCTCCTGCTCCTTTTCGGTTCCTATTTACCCTCTTTTGTGTCCTCGGCGGTCATACTTTCTTCCCTCCGAGAAATCATTGCATAGCAGTTTGCGTTTTTATCTTCACATTTTTATTCAGCCATGCATTCACGGACGTAGGCATCAGTCCGTCCCTCTCCGGCGCTTTGTTCTCGTAATTTCATTTTGATTTTTCCTCAAAAAATGCGTCATAGATTCTTGTCCTGAAACGGACAGGCTAAATGAAATTCTCTCTCCCTAATTTATACTCAGAACATATCCCAGTTCGCTCTGGTCCTTTCCCCCCTAACACCCTGCATGGTACTTTCTGCAAAGAAAAGCGATTCTTATTTTTTCCCGTATAGTGGCCGCGGCCAAAGCCCAGATACAGCAGGAGCCGTCAGTGGAGACCACCGAGGGCACCGGCATCAATATCAGCTGCTCACATCCCGAAATCCAGACCAACGATTGGATCCAATGGTACCGTCAGCTCCCGGGCCAAGGCCCCGAATTCCTCGCAGTCTCTGTTAGAGGGTCCAAGGATGTTCCGGCCATCGCAGGAAAGCTGTCGGTGTCGGCAGATCGGCGCTGGAGCGCGCTGTGGCTGGAGCGGCCCCGGCGCGGGGACGCGGCCGTGTATTACTGCGCGCTGGGGCCACGGGCAGAGGAGCCGGGGCTGCGGCCGGGCACGAACCGCCGCGGGCGGGGCCGGGCGGGGCCGGGGGCACAGCGCCGCCCGCGGCCAGCAGGGGGCGCTGCCGCTCCGCCCCGCCAGCTCCAGCTCGGATCCCCGAGCGCGCTCGGCCCCTCTGCTCAGCGCGGGCTGCGGCAGCTCCGCTCCTGGGGCAGCGAACAGCCCCGCCCGGGACAGCTCCGTCTGCGCACTGACATGGGCTGCGTGAGGCTCGGAGGGCAGCACGCTCCTTCCCAAGCCATCTCTTGCTCCTTCAGGAAGGGTTCTGTGCCTTCTCTGGAACGAGGCATCCTCTGGCCTGTCTACTAGGTGGGCTAGCGTTGCGTCAAAAATGCATCAGCAAGGGTACAAATTCCCATCCAGCCCACGTCAGGTCTCTTTGCTCTCTCCTCTTCCCACAGCTGATGAGATGGTTTTTACCTTTTCTAAAGGGCAAGGGACATCTCCAGCTCGTTCATCTGAGGAGCCGCCAATAGCATGTTACTCTGAAATTTTAGCTCATTTGTCGGGTCCATTATGCAGATAATATTCCTTCTAAACAAACTCTTCACAGAGTCCGACACTGCATGTGGATGCAGTCACACCTAAAATTCCCACTCAGAATGTGTTCAGAAAGCAAGGCGGTTCCTCTTGATTCTTGGGACTTGATGGATTTCCCTGACAATTTTACCCACACATCCTGCCAGAAAATCAGATCCAGAATGGAGCTGCAGAATGAGTTCCTCTCCACGGAGGTACAGCTCTGCCATGACCTTGCTTCAGTGGGAGTTTCCACGGGCTCACACCTTCTTTAAGGACACATCCACCTGCTGTGGCTTTGGATTTCCATGGGATGGATTTCTGCTTTACCATAGACCTTCAAAGGCTGTAGGGGGACAGCCTCCCGCACCATGGTCTTCATCACAGCCTGCAGAAATATCAGCGCTCTGGTGCCTGCACAAGCTCCTCTCCCTCCTTCTCACTGATCTTCCTGACTGCAGACTTCTTTCTCTCACAGAATCCCACTCCTCTCTCCCCGCTGATATTGCACAACCCTTTTTCTGCCTTTTCAATCTTTGGCGGCACAGATGCTCTCTTTGACAGGCAAGGAGCCCAGGCTCTGGAGGCCAGCAGGACCCTCTGCCTCCTGTGCCCCTTGTCTGTTCTTACAAACACGTGCCCCGAAGGACAACTCTGAAATCCCCACGTCCCAGTGGAAGGGGAACGGGAAGGAATAGACGGTGGGGGAGAGGGGAGAAAAGAATCTGTGGCTCCTGCGCTGCCCGGGACAAACGGCTCCCGCTCCGCGCCCCCGGCCCCGCTGTGTCTGTGAGCCGCAGCTCCGAGCGCTGCCCTGCTCCCACCGCTCTCCTCCCCCCGCCGCCAGCCAGGACCCGGCGAGAGCCCGAGCGGCACCGGCGCAGGGCTCAGCCCCCGGGCGGAGCTGAGGCGAGGGAGAGGAGAGCAAAGGAGAGAAGCGGGCGCTGCCGGAGCAGAGAGCCGGGGCTGAGGGGCAGCGAGGCTCGGCCGGCGCCATGCGGCGGTGCCGGGGCGCGGGGCTGGCGGCGCTGGCCGCGCTGCTGCTCGGTGAGCGGGGTTTGACAGCACGGGGGCCGGGGCTGGGGCTCGGGTATTTCCCGGGGAGACTGGCGCGGATTCTTGCCTCTTCTATGCAGCTCTTTCTCTCTCCCTACCTCTCTGACATCTCTCATCCCCAGAAGTCTCCATGATTTGTGTCGGTAAGCCCTGCTTCCACGTATTCTTGTTTTTCAATGCACTTATATTTTGCCTTGTGTATTCAGCATTTATTTTTGCCTAGAATACAGCTTTCTGTTCTTCTGGTTAATTCTTCATCTCTCCGTCTATGTGTACATGTTTGGATATGACTTTTGCCTAATCTCTGCATGCAAGAATTTCGAATTCCTCACATTCTCTTCAAGTCTGGCTCTGCCTTGTGGCCACTGTTCCTGACGCCGTCTGGCCAAAGAAACCTCAGAATCGCACGGTTGTGACGATGTTTGTCCTTTCTCCCTCCTTTCCCAGCAGTGGCTGCGGACACAGACCGAGTGCAGCAGGAACCATTCCTGGAGACCACCGAGGGCACCGGCCTGAATCTCACTTGCCTGCACCCCGAAATTGCTGCCGACTCTACCCAGTGGTATCGCCAGTTCCCAGACCAAGCACCGCAGCTGGTAGCAAGGGCTGTCCGAGGCACAAAAGCCGTGCTGGAGCCAGAGGGGACTCTGTCGGTGTCGGCAGATCGGCGCTGGAGCGCGCTGTGGCTGGAGCGGCCCCGGCGCGGGGACGCGGCCGTGTATTACTGCGCGCTGGGGCCACGGGCAGAGGAGCCGGGGCTGCGGCCGGGCACGAACCGCCGCGGGCGGGGCCGGGCGGGGCCGGCAGGGGCCGCTCCGTTCCCGGGTGACGCCGCTGGGCGGGACCGGCACCGAGCCGAGCGTGGAACCCGCGGGACCCCGGCCGGGAGCCACCACGGGCCCGGCCTTCCACGAGAGACCCCTCCGAGCACTAGGATGCTGCCCTGCAATGTGTACAAAACAATTCTGCTGGACAGGGACATTTCAGCAGCGGCCAAGGGAGTCGGGGAAGGTATTTCTGAGTGTATTGGCAGCCAAAAAAAAAGCACAGGAGATGTTGGCTCGTTGCTTGCTGAGGAAGGGGACCTGCTCAAAAGACAGGGAAAAGGCAGGCACAGTCAATGCCTTTTTGCCCACATTTCAACTGGAGTCGCTTCTCCTCAGTTACATCACACTGCTGAGCCTTCCTGAATCCTTTCTGGGAATAAATCAGCACCCAGAGGAGAAGAAGAAATAATTAAAGAACTCCTACTGCACATACACGAGTTCATAGTGTCATAAACACACCCAAAAAACAACTCGTAGCTCTGCATTTATGCAGAGGTGTGTGCACACACATTTCTAAAGGAGATCCAAGCACTGACACTTCTCCTTCTCGCACGTCCCCACAGATGTGCAAACACTCACCCTCACTCCCATTCCTGCTCCTGCACCCATGTCCTTGCATGCACAGCTACGGGAATATTCCTGTCCAGAGATGTGCACACATAAAGCACATCCCAGGATGTATCTATACTGACACACTTACACATTCTTCTTCTTCTTCCCTCCTCAGCTCACCCTGATGCTCACCGGTTTTTGCCTCCTGATGGGTCAGCATTGGGCTGCTGCTTTCACTCCTGCCCTGTTAAAACTGCCTTCAGGAAAGTATTTGGGACTCGTTGGACATCTTACCCTCTCATCAGCCTGCTACTACACAAACTATGCCATGGGATTTCCTGACTCCTTGTCCTTTTCCACAAGGCTCCAGCCCTGCTGCTGTCGGTCCCAGGTTTCCTCAGCAGCGTCCATGGCTGGTTGTGTCCTTTCCTGTGTTCCTGTGTGCTTGTGTTCAGGCAGGGTCCACAGGAATCCACGTGGCAGCACAAATTCGTGCATGAATCCACCCCGATGTGCAGGAGCATGTATGTGTGTGTGTGTGTGTGTGTGTGTGTGTGTGTGTCCTGTTGTGTTACTCAACAAGTGAAATGCTTTGATCCCTCTGGAGATGCTCTCCGCTGCTCCGCCCTGAGCATCACAGAGCAGCATTTTCCCAGACTCAGAAGGAGCCCGAGTGCAGTTGAACAATGATGTAGCAGCCTGCAGGAGATTTGTCCAGGGAAGGGGCACTGAAATGCAGTCCCTGCTTCCCGGGCCCTCCTTTTCCAGCTGCTGTGATCATCATGCTCTGCTACTGCCAATTGCCGGCCCCAACAAGGATTGTATCCAAACCCAAGTTTGGACTTTTATCCTAATTCTGTTTGAAATGTTGGCAGTGCCTCAGCATGACTGCGAGTGCTCACACAAACACAGACACAGACACAGACACACGGACACAGGGACAGGTCTCTCCAGCCCAGTGCACAGCTGCTCTTCCCTCTGCTGCATCAGCTTGGTTTCGTGGACACGGAGAAAGGCTGAGGTTTCATGCCCACCTCCTGCATCTTGTGTGAGGGGATTTCTTTCCACGTTCTTAAAGGACAATTCAGGATTCCCTACATGACAGCAAAGGGGGGATGTGAGGAAACAGATTAAGGGAGAGAAAGAAACACAGGGACTGTCAATCTTGAGCTCCATGACACCAGTCCGACCCCCTGCCATCCACCCCGGCCCCGCCGCTCCCGACGTGCAGAGACCCGACACTCGCCGCACTCCCATCGCGTTCGGCTTCCCTCCTTTCCCTGCCCGGACTCGCCGAGCAGCGCCGGCGCACGACTCTGCCCTGGGGCGGAGCTGGGGGCGGCGGAGAGAAAGGAAGACGAGTGGAGGCGGGGCAGAGGAGGCGGCAGGGCCGCAGCAGAGAGCCGGGGCTGAGGGCACAGCGCTGCTCGGCCGGCGGAGCGGCGCCATGCGGCGGTGTCGGGGCGCGGGGCTGGCGGCGCTGGCCGCGCTGCTGCTCGGTGCGCGGGGGGGGCGGTGGAGATGGCAGAGGCTCTGTCTGGGTGTCTGGCTCTGCCTCGGATAAGCACTTTTGTCGGGATTTGTCTCTGGCACTCCTGCCCCTCCTTGCTTCTTCTTCGCACACGGCCCTCTCCTCTCCTCAATGAATCCGTTCTCTCCCAGCTTCCCTGCTCTCCGACTCTATTTCTTTAGTCATTCAATGATTCATTCAATCATCTACCCATCCCTTCATTTTTGACAATCTCTCTTCCAATCTTATGTTCAAGTAATCGCTTTCGTAGAAATAGTCTCCCCATCCTTTATTCTCAGAACACATCCCAGCTGCCAGTGATCTGTCCTCCTCTGCCCTTTCCCATCTCTGTGTGCACGGTTTTGCTTCTGAAGGAAAGTGGTTCTTCTTTTCTCCATGGCAGTGGCTGCGTGCAGAGGCCAAGTACAGCAGGAGCCGTTACTGGACACCACCGAGGGCACCGGAATCAACATCAGCTGCTCCCATCCCCAAATCCAGACCACCGAAACAATATACTGGTACCGTCAACTCCCGGACAGAGGACCCGAATTCCTCATCAGCGCTCACAAAGGGATCAGAGACCTGCCGGACATTGCCGGACAGCTGTCGGTGTCGGCAGATCGGCGATCGAGCGCGCTGTGGCTGGAGCGGCCCCGGCGCGGGGACGCGGCCGTGTATTACTGCGCGCTGGGGCCACGGGCAGAGGAGCCGGGGCTGCGGCCGGGCACGAACCGGCGCGGGCGGGGCCGGGCGGGGCCGGGGCACAGCGCCGCCCGCGGCCAGCAGGGGGCGCTGCCGCTCCGCCCGCCGGGCCCCGCGCGGCTCCGCAGCTCCTTCGTGTGCCCCGAGCCCGCGGGGGCACCGCGACACCGCACAGCCCGGCACGGCCCCGGCACACGGCTGCCAGCCTGCTTAAATCTGGGGACGTAGAGAAGCTTTTCAAATCAACAAAGGGCTCGGTCACACCCACCTTCCAGCTGATACCCATTGGTCCCCGCTCCATCACGTTAGGAACATCTCAGGCATCCTGAAATGCAGATGCCAGGGTTTGGCAATGCTGAAAGGGTTGCAGGGAGACACTTGAAACAATGACCTCCACAACAGGTTTCTTTCCTGACACCTGCTCTAGAGACCCCATCTCCTCTGGGAGCCTTTCAGCATCTTCAAGAACTCATTGCAATGAGCAAGTTTAGCAGAGGCTACAGTCAGGGCATGTGAAAGCCATGGTATCTGGTTCTCTAATGCTCACATCACATCCATTTTCCTTTCCAAGGGAAGACTAAGGGAAAGGGATAACCAAAGGGACTCCCTGCACAGCACAGAGCAGAAGTTTGCCAGGCTCAGAAGGAGCCCGAGTGCAGCTGAGCGCTGAGAGCAGCTGCTCGCTCCAGATGTGTGCAGGGAAGGGCGCTGAAATGCAGCCCCTGTGTCCCGAGCCCTCCCTTCCCTGCCCCTCCAAAGCTCCCGCCCGGCTCATGTGGGTGGATGTGCTTGCGATGCAGTGCGGGCGGTGTGCGGGATGGGACACAGCTGTCTCCTGTCCCTGGCCATGCCAAACGTCCTTGTGGCGCTCGCTGTGCCGCCGCTGGGAGAGGCGGGGGCTGAGGGCGGCCGGGGCGGAGCTGTTGGCGGGGCAGAGGAGGCGGCAGGGCCGCAGCAGAGAGCCGGGGCTGAGGGCACAGCGCTGCTCGGCCGGCGGAGCGGCGCCATGCGGCGGTGTCGGGGCGCGGCGCTGGCGGCGCTGGCCGCGCTGCTGCTCGGTGCGCGGGGGGGGGGCGGTGCAGGTGGCAGAGGCTGTGTCTGGGTGTCTGGGTCTGCCTGGGATAAACACCGGTCTTGGGATTTGTCTCTGGCACTCCTGCCCCTCCTTGCTTCTTTTTCACACGCTGCCTTCTCCTCTCCTCAATGAATCCGTTTTCTGCCAGATTGCCAGCACCCCGACTCCATTTCGTTAATCATTCATTGATTAATTCAGTTATTATCCCATCCATTCATTTTTGACAATAGCTTTTCTTTCATACCAGTCTTCTGCAGTCTGACACTTCCCCAATATTTCCCATATTCTTGTGTCCAAGTAATAGCTCTCGGAGGAATACTCTCTCTATCCTTTATTTTCAGAACCCATCCCAGCTATCGTTGATTTGTCCTCCTCTACCATTTCCCATTTCTGCATGTGCGGCGTTGCTGCTGATAGAAAGTGGTTCTTCTTTTCTCCATGGCAGTGGCTGCGTGCAGAGCCGAGGTAGAGCAGGAGCCGTCACTGGAGACCACCGAGGGCACCGGAATCAACATCAGCTGCTCCCATCCCAAAATCCAGACCAACGAATTGATCTACTGGTACCGTCAGCCTCGGGCCAAGGCCCCGAACTCGTGGCGGTCACTGCTAGAGGGTCCAAGGATGTTCCGGCCATCGCAGGAAAGCTATTTGTGTCAGCAGATCGGCGATCGAGCGCGCTGTGGCTGAGCTGCCCCGCGCGGGACGCGGCCGTATTACTGCGCGCTGGGGCCACGGGCAGAGGAGCCGGGCCAGGCCGGGCACGAACCGGCGCGGGCGGGGCCGGGCGGGGCCGGCAGGGGCCGCTCCGTTCCCGGTGACGCGCTGGGGACCGGACCGGCGAGCGTGACCGGACCGGCCGGGAGACCACGGGCCCGGCCTCACGAGACCTCCGCCTGATGTGCCCTGCAAGGCAAACAATTTTGCTGGCAGGGTTTTGGATGGCGCGGAGCGGGGTGGCTGGGCGGGCCCCCGGGGCGGGACGGCCGATTTTCGCCTGGGGCCACGGGCGGAGGGCCGGGGCTGCGGCGGGCCACGAACCGCCGCCCGGGCGGGGCCGGCGGGGGCCCGG
>JAREIS010000628.1:0-62500 GCA_030060385.1 Muscicapa striata striata
GGTTATACACAAAAAAAAAGGCTTTGCTTTCCCATTAGATATCCCCAGTAATCTGCAAGCCTCTAACTGAAAGGAATAAAGTGGTCATCCACAAGTTTCGCTTTGCTCTACTTCACTCTTTGAGGGTTTATTCCTTGCCTTCTTTCCAGCAGAAACACCTAAAACTAACAAAAACATGACCTGTGTCAAGACATTTCTGATCATGCCTGATACTGACAATGACATTTTGATTAATGGAAATAGCAGAGGGTATTACCCACTGCTGATACTCCAGGCTGGCAGTGATGATTGAAAAGAGTAAAGTATCAAAGCGATTAAAAAGGAGTTCAGTTGCTGGGTCAAGTAGTTGATAGGACAGGTGTGACAGATGGTTCTGCTCAGTCCCTTTTGGTAGCAGAGAAAACTATGAAAGAAATAGGAGAACCCCTATCATTAATAAGTGGCTCAGGGGTTGGTGTCATCTAAGCAAAATTTTGGATTCTATGATCATGGGGCAACTTTTATGGCACCTGTTCTACTGGAACCGGATGGGATACATCTATCTGTTGAGGCAGAAGGTTTTTGGCTCATGAACTGGCAGACCTTGTTGAGAGGGCTTTTAAACTAGGTCTGAAGGGGGAAGGGGATGCATCTGGCCTATCTGGAAGCAGGCCAAGGGTGATAAGACTGTGTTGGGAAGAAATCAGTGGCCCAGCTGGAGGTGCGTGTATAACAATGCACGCAGCATGTTCAACAAACAGGAAGAGCTGGAGCCATGGTGCAACAGCAGAGATATGATATAGTTGCCATCCACAGAAACATGGTGGGATGAGTCGCATAATTGGAGCACTGTACTGGATGGCTTACAAACTCTTCAGGAGAGAGGGGAAAGGAGAAGAGGTGGAGGGGGTGGCCCTTTATTTTGTGGAGGTTTTGGATGTCATAGGTATTGAAACTAATGATGATGAAAGTTGAGTCTCTATGGTAGCACTAGGGAAAAGCCAACAAGGCTGACATCGTACTGAGTCTCATCATCCACCCAACCAGGATGAAGAGGTGGACAACTTATTCTATAAGCAGCTGGAGAATGTTTCAGGATCATCAGCTCTTGTTCTTGTAGGCGATTCAACCTACCAGACATCTGCTGGGACCTTAATAGAGCAGAAAAACGGCAGTCTGGGAAAGTTTTTGAGTGTGTGGAAGATAACTTTCTGTCACAACTGGTGGGGAGCCACCAGGGCAGGGACTATATTAGGCCTGTTGTTCACAAATGGAGATGGGCTAGTGGGAGATGTGAAGGTTGAGGACAATTTGGGGCACAGTGATCATGACATTATAGAATTCTCAATAAATTGGTGACATAAGGGAGGAATATGAATAAGATCTCTGTGTTGAACTTCTGGAGGGCAGAGACTTGGCTTATTTAAGACACTTATTCAAAGAGTTCCTTTCTTGAAAACAAAGGAATCCAGGAGAAATGGATGCTTAAAAGTGAGAGTTCTGAGGGCACAGGAGCAGACTGTCCCTGTGTGCTGAAGTCGTGTCGACGAGGCAAGCGTCCAGTCTGGATGAGCAAGGAGGTTTTGAAATGAACTTAGAAATAAAAGAAAGATGTATCATCTTTTGAAGGAGGGACTGATTTCTCAGGAAATATTTAAGGGAGCTTCTGACATGTAGAAAAAATAGGGGAAGCCAAAGCCCAGTTTGAACTTAACTTGGCAACTACTGTTAAAAATAATAAAAAGAGTTTTTACAAATATATTAACGGTAAAAAGAAGGGTATAACCAACCTCTGCCCTTATTGGATGAGGCAGGCAACCTAGTAACTAACAACGAGGAGAAGGCGGAAATGCTTACTGCCTTCTTCACCTCAGTCTTTAGTGGCAAGACAGCTTGTCCTCAAGACCACTGTCCTCAGGGTTGGGCGGTGCCAGGGAGCAGAATGGTCCTCTTGTTATCCAAGAAGAGGCAGTCAGAGAGCTGCTGGGATGCTTGGATATTTATAAATCAATGGGACCAGATGGGATCCATCCCAGGGTGATGAGGGAGTGGCAGATGAGCTTGCGAAGCCGCCTCCATCATTTACCAGCAGTCCTGGCTCACTGGTGAGGTTCCAGACGATTGGAAACTGGCCAATGTGACACCCATTTACAAAAAGGTAGGAAGGAGAAAACCCCTAGATAAAGTGAAGCCACTCCAGGGGACTCGGGATAGGGGAAAGAGCAAGCCCGCTAGTCTCATGGGAAGGGGAACCCATAAGAAAAACTTCCCCAGGTGGAGTAAAAGCAATTAAGTGATTCCCTGAGTGTGTGTGTCTCACAGAGGGCTGGGGCGTGCTCCCAGACTTTGTGGGAAGTGTGTATGTGTGTCTCACAGAGGGCTGGGGGGTGCTCCCAGACTTTGTGAGAAGTGTGTGTGTGTCTCGCAGAGGGCTAGGGGATACTCCCAGACTTTGTGAGAAGTGTGTGTGTGTGTGTGACGTGTGTGTGGGCAAAATACTTAGTGAGTAGAATAAGAAGGAAGAAGACCCCACCTATTGGTGGAGCAACTAAGAAAAACTTTTCAGTTATATTCAGGGGTAAATCCTGACTCGGAGGCGAGACAGGCTTTTTGAAAACGTAGTTTGTGGTTAAATCACAAAAAAATATCAGAAAGAGACTAGAAAAAAAATGGAGGATTGGCAAGATAAGAGGCTGAATGAATTATTGAGGGAAACACAGAAAGTCATTGTCCGGATGGAGTATGTAGCTGAGTGAGAAGAGAATAGGAGGCATAACAGACAGATGGAAATAAAGGTAGGTGCAATTCGAGAAGGGCAAAGAACAGGACCCCCAAGGGAAAGGGGGAACCCCAATTCCCAGGAACAGGGAGCACAAGAAGGTGGGAAGAAAGAGATGGTGTATTACTACTGTGGAAGGAAGGGGCACAACAAGTGTGAATGTTTTAGGAGGAAAATGGGTGAGAAACAGTTTCAAGATTAGGGGTGTCAGGGGCTCTATTTGTTGGGGACCAGGGAAAGATCAGAGCCCTTGATAAAGCTTAAAATAGATCCCCAGGGGAAGATATACGAGTTCCTTGTGGACTTTGGAGCCGAGAGATCCACGAGGCTACAAAATTTTAGCTTGTATAGACAAGTTATTGGAGTAAAAAGGGGAACCTTTTGGAGTATTAGTAGTTAAAGATGTATTAATAGAGACATAATTTAAAGTAAGAGTGAGTTCCTTACTGTTGGTCCTAGAGACAGATTACAACCTTTTGGGACGAAATTTAAAGGCCAAATTAAGAATTGGCCTAGAAATAATAGAGAACAGGTTAACTATTAAATTATGTCCATTACGAACAGTGGACGAAGCATAAATTAATTCTGAGGTATGGTATACCCCAGATACAGTGGGTAGATTAGACACTGAACCCTTTGAAGTCACTATAAGGAATTTGGAAATTCCAATAAGAATGAAGCTGTATCCCTTGTCAAAGGAAGAAAGACAAGGAGATTGAGAGATCATTATGACAAGGGTTGAGTTCTTGTTTTCTGCGGGTATCCGGAGGCCCACGGAAAGCAACAACTCAGGTAGACTGTGCTCCCAGAAGAGCGTGTTGAATCCCTTAATCTGTTTGATCAGGCAGTAGAGCAAATTTTACAAAACCATCAACCTAAAGCAGAAACTATCTTGGTGCAATAAATAAATGATATTAAATAAATAAATGATTGTTAATTGTAGGCAAGTAAGAAGAATATCAAGGATATATTAGTCAAGCAGTCCAGTGATGATGGAAACTGGTTGGAAATTTTAAAAACTAAATTAGTAAACGCACCAGTTATTAATTACCAGATTTGAAGAGACTTGTAGTTTATTTATCATTGTAAACGAAGGAGTTGCTTATGGAGTCTTGGCTCAAAAAAGGGCAGGAAGTAAAAGTTTGTAGTATATTTATGAAAATTGCTGTTAACAGAAGATGGCCCACCTGTTTGCAGGCAGTGGTGGCAACCGTCCTCCTGGTGGAAAAGGGCAGGGAAGATTACTTTTGGGGCAGAAATATAGATTAAAGCACCTTACAATATAAGGGGAGTATTACAGCATGATTGCCTCTTACAAATAGAAGAACCATTTACATTCGGTAAAATATGAAAGAGAGGGGATTAATAAACTCATGAGGAAAGGGCTCGATGTGTGAGAACATCAAACAGGGGTCGAGCCTATTATAAGGGAAGACAATCTGGCAGACCAGGAGGCTAAAAAGGCAGCTCTGAGGAAAAGAGCGTATAGCAAACAAATGATGTTTACTTGAGAAGATTGTTTCACATGCGGGAAGAATCCAGAGGAAAAACTTGGTTATAGCTCCTAGAAAAAGTTTGGGGGCTAAGAAACAGTACAATGTGCTTGTAAAAATCCCAGTAAATCCCATTGCTGGCATCATGGTTTAAATTATGTTTCACCCTGTATTGTCCAAGAAGACATGACAAGACACATTGGGGAACACAAGCATTAGTTGATCAATTTGCAATTAAATATATGTGTGTTGGGGTGTATGACCTAGCAAAGTAAGTAGCTTACCAGTGTATTACATGTATAAACATCAGAGACAGGAACAAACGATGGGAGGACGGGAGCTGGCATACAGACCATTTTTTTATGTACAAATAGATTTTACAGAATTACCCATGATAGGCAAATACAGGTATTTGTTGGTTTTAGTGGATCACCTAACACATTATGTAGAGGCCTTTCCCACAGCTCGTGCAACCGCCCAGGTGGTGGTAAAGAAAATGCTGGAGGAAGTGATTCCTCGGTATGGTCTGATAGAAGTAATAGACTCAGATCAAGGGCCACACTTCACCTCTAAAATAATTAAAGAGATATTTTCTGCTTTAGGGATACGTTGGCAATATCATTCCCCTTAGCACCCCCAAAGCTCAGGAAGAGTGGAAAGAATGAATGGGGAAATTAAGAGACAACTGACTAAGTTAATGTTAGAAACAAAGATGTTGTGGGTAAAATGCCTACCATTGGCTTTATTGAACGTCCGTACTCAACCCTGAACGGATGTTAGAATTTCCCCTTTTGAAATGTTATATGGGATGCCATATGATGTAGAAGTTCCTACAAATCACCCGGTTTTGAATAATGAGCAAATAAATGGGTATATTACTCAATTAATGAATAAGAGAAAGGAGTTACAAAAGAAGGGTTTGTTAGTGCAGAGACCACTCCTTGACGTGGCCATCCATCAAATAAAGCCAGGGGATAAAGTGTTAATTCCGTACTGGCAGAGGAGGTCACTGGGAAATTGAATGGGTACTGACTTGGGGAATGTGCAAACTAGGGAACACTGTGGTATAAGCTGGTAAGGAATCATCGGCTAAACCCAGTGACAACCGGCAGCCAGTGAGTGAGGCAGGAGCACGAGTGGGCAGAGTATCCCTGCTGCGAGAAGATGATAGAGCCCTGCAGCTCCTGGAGGACGAAACTGGCAGGCGAGGCAGAGAGCAGAAGCAAGGAGTTGACCCCTGGAAAAAGAAGAAGCTGAGGCTCCAGCAGTTGTCCACTGGTTACTGAACCCATGATAAAGATTAGAAGGAGAGTTCGGGTTACAGCAAATTTTGCAAACCAAAGGAAAGGTAATAAAAGAGATTCAGGGTTTGGACCCCACCTTTTGGCAAGACATTCTGACATGGCAGTAATACTGGAAAAGGAATGGTAAGAGCAGGACATCAACTTTAGGTGACATTAATACGAGCAGATGGTAAAATACTGCATACCCCTCCCTTTCCCCCAAGATCGGAACCGGCTTCCAGAGGAAACGCATCTGGACCTCAGAGAGTGCCGCTGGAAGCTTGCCAAAGAAGCTCTGCTGCCCTTCCCAGCGAAGATCTCCGAGTTCGTCTCGCTGCCTCGGTGAAATTCGTTTTGTTTTCCATCCGGGTCTGACTGGGAAGTGTTTTTTCTTGTGTTTTGTCAATAAACAAGTTTTTTCCACTTTCCCCTTAGGAAGAATCCTTTCTAGTTCTTTGGGAGGTTTTTTTTTCCCTAATTTGCCCTAAACTTGGACAGTATCAAACCCCATGGATCAAGGATGGTTAATAGGGAAGACATGGGGTGTCAGATACTGGGAGTTTGGCAATAGAGATCGAGGAAACGTGTTTACCATCCAGAAGCAACATATACTTCCAGACCCACAGGCAATAGGACCGAATCCAGTCATTGTAGACCATATAAATCCAACACCCATAGTTCCCAAGGACCAAGCCACCGAATCGGATTCCACTGACCAGTCAGCCAATAACTCCTCAGTCATTTCTAAGATTGATAGGTCCCCAACTAATGCCTTGTGGGGTTTGCTTAAAGGGGTATACTCGGTGCTTAATGCAACCGCCCAAAATCTTACAGAACATTGTTGGCTGTGCTATGATGTGAGGCCTCCATTCTATGAAGCATTAGGGGTATCAACCAGGTTCAGATTATCAAATTTAAGCAACCCACCTCAGTGTGATTGGAAGAATCCCCAAACTAAAGGCATAACACTTGCAGATGTCACAGGGAAAGGACAGTATATAGGAAGTGTCCCATCGCACCTAAAGTCCTTATGCT
This sequence comes from Muscicapa striata striata, assembly GCA_030060385.1. NCBI lineage: Eukaryota > Metazoa > Chordata > Aves > Passeriformes > Muscicapidae > Muscicapa > Muscicapa striata. The sequence goes on from JAREIS010000628.1 coordinate 6,570, forward strand.
CCCGAGAAAGGAAACCATCACAATTCAATAGAACATCTACATGGATCATCCCAGCAAATAATACCAAGTGGGTATGTTCCAGGGGAGGACTGATCCCATGCATTTCCTGGAATATATTCAATGAGACCTCGGATTATTGTATTAAAGTCATGGTAGTTCCCTGGGTTATCTATTACCCTGAGGAGTACCTAACAACATCCCTAAATTGACTAGCTGAGGTAGCTTTACAGAATAGAAGGGGGTTAGATCTATTGTTCCTGCAACAAGAGGGCTTATGTGTTGCGCTCAGGGAAGAATGTTGTGTATATGTAAATAAGAGTGGGGTGATAAGAGAAATCATGGCCATACTACGGGAAGGACTGGAAAAGAGGAAGAGAGAACGAGAGATGCAACAAAGTTGGTATGAATCTTGGTTTAATGCTTCTCCTTGGTTAACTACATTACTGTCCACTATTGCTGGTCCAGTAATACTATTAATCCTCGGATTGACCTTTGGGCCTTGTATTTTTAATAAAGTGATTGAAATAGTGAAAAGTAGACTAGAAGCCGCACACTTACTTTTGATTAGAGCAAAGTATGAACCAATAAATGGAGATCTAGAGATGGGAGAAGAATTGACCTTAAGCCAATATGCCTTGAAGGAGTTTGATGAACAAAATGGATAAAAAGAAAAAGGGGGGATTGTAATAGATATACTTGTATAAATTTTTTGTTCATCAATGTTAACCAAGGAGTGGCATTATGCAAGATTGTATCAGTTACATTAAAACTCCTTTGTGCAAATAACAGGAAACCACAAGTCTGTAGCTTGCTAGAAGAATTATGTAGCAGCAGCAGTAATCAACCAAAGGGGGGGTTTTGTACTTATTGAGCAATCCTTCTCCCCAGCTGCATTAAGCCATCCACCTGCATATCAGCAATAAGGAGTCATTCCAAAGGGGCTGTACCCAGGATTTGGCAGAAATAACCCTGAGCAAAGGGACCAGTGGATCTGATCCCTTTTTCTGCATCAGCAAAATTATTTCTTCAAGTCTCATCACTCCTATCAGTTCATGACCAGTGATGGCAAAGGAACAACAACACACTTCCACTGAGGCTTTCACCTTGAAAGCATTGGCTGACACAGAGACACCATTTTGTCTGGCACAATTCTACTTGTCAGGGATCAGGCAAGGCAGGGACAGGGGACAAGGCAGAAGGCATCTCCTCCCCCAGCCTCAGCCTGCAACACTGACCCAGACAGAGAGAGTTGGGCAAGAGATTTGTCATCATGAACCTGCCATAGGTGGCTTTGGGCTTGTGCTGTCAGAGCATGACAAACTCAGACCCTGCATAGGCTGCATCCATTTGGAAGTCTCCTTCTCCTTAACTGGAAAGTTCAAGGAGGTTTCCATTTTTCCCCCAGTGCAAAACCCGGCAATGTCCATGAATCATGTTCATCTGTCCAAGGGTCCACCTCAGAAACTGCCCCAAGAAACAGTTTTTTCCCTGAAGGGAGGGAGAAAGGAGTGGGAACATTTCTCATTTCATGCTAAATGTCTTTTTTTTCTCTACTAGTTGTAACACTACAAAGGCTGCATGGAGATAAAAGGAGTGTGCAGGATGGAGAGGAACGTTTCCTTTTCCTGCCCTGCATTTCCAGGGACTCAAGGTCCCACTCCAGCTCCTGCCACTCAACACTTCACACTGGAGGAATTTTCACGGCACCACTGGAGCACAATTCCTGTGACTGGTCTCTGGGAGAGTCCACTGAGTCCATCAGGGCATCAAAAAGAATTTACAGAAATATTTAGAAGAATGGTTTTTAACCAGGCTTTCCAAAAGTCACCTCTGAGTCAACATTCCAATGGACAGACATGCCCTGTACCTACCTGCATGTTCAGAGCTCTCTCTGCTTCTGCTGCTGGATCTTGGCCTTGAGAAAATGGAGGACAAAAGAAAATATGAGGAGGGAGAAAGAGAAGGGAGGGAAGAGGTGTAGCGTGAAAGGAGACAAACCTTCCTAGCTTGGTCACTCTAATGAAGAATAAAATGCAACACATCAACCCAACAAGACTCAAAGCTGATCAACTGTCCTTAAGCTTTCAGTTGCTGCAGTCAGACACAGCTGGCCAAGCTGCAGCTGAAACACAGCATTCATTCTTCAACTTGCATCATAACTCCCCAATCCTGCATTCTCTCCTTTTGAAGCCAAGGGTCTCCTACAGCCTCTCTGAAGCAGCAAGAGCTGCTAAGCTGAGACACGAGTCTGTATGGAGGGCAGCTGCTTTGGTACTGCTGCCAAAGCTTGACTCTGCCTGCTCGTGCCTTACACTGGTGCCAGTCTCGTGCTACATGTGGTCAGAGCAATGCTGTGTCCTGAGAAGAATATTCCACCTCCTTGTTTTTTCAAGTGGAGAAAGGCTTTTTCCACCTGCTAGGCAAGGTGTAGTGTTTCAATCAAAGTCTGGTTTTCAGTCGTGGGTGGGGTGTGATTCCCTGCTAGGACCTGCCAGAGGCAATGGACTGACTGGTTTGGAAGGGCCATTGAGCTGGCTAAGTTTTGGGATTGATATCTGGTTAGACCACTTGAAGGAGCTAATCACGCCCCTGTGGAAAAGCACATTTAAAATGAAGGAAGCCCCAGAAATCTTCTTGGCTTCTGGCCTCTGAGGAGGTGACTGGCCGGTCCCCACACGGCTGCGCGGCCAGGTCAGAGCACGGCTCGGCCGAGATTTCTGCCACCGTGGGGCCAGGCCACCGGGACTGCCCGGGCCACCGGGACCGCCCGGGCCACCGGCACCGGGCCACCGGGACTGCCCGGGCCACCGGCACCGCCCGGGCCACCGGCACCGCCCGGGCCACCGGGACCGTCCAGGCCCTGCGGGTGACCGGAGCTGCCAGGGCTGCTCGGCCGGAGTCGGCGCGGCCGGGGCTGTCTCAGCAGGGCTCGCAATGAACTTTGCTCACTCCGGGACCAGAGCTGGGAGTGGCCCCGCGGCCCGTGCTGGGCTCGGCCCCCAGGCCAGGAGCGGCCTGGGCCGGGAGCGGCCGCCGCCATCCCCGTGGCCTGCACTGCGCGGCCGGGGCTGCCTCGGCAGGGCTCGCCGTGAACTTGGCTCGTTTAGTTCTTTTAGCAGCCATGCAGAGAACAAAGGACAAAGCGGCAGCAGCGGCTTTTCTTGCTTTTCGGCGCCCCGCGTGAAGGAAAGGCGCAGGGCGGCGCCGGCAGCCAGCGCGGCTTTGCGCAGTGCCGAGGGAACCAGGCGAGAGCAGCGAGAGGCACGGCAGCGATCTCTGCCACGCAGAGCCGGATGGCATCAGCCTTTCAGCGCTGCAGGACTCCAGAGAACTGTTTCAGCTGAGAAAGCTTGAGAACAAACAAACCTGGGAACACCCTTTGTCTCCCGAATCAGAAAAGGAAAGGTGAGGACACTTAGAGACAACAACACGGACACTGAAGTCAGTGAAGAGCGAGTAAAATTCTAGATGGGGGGATTTGAGGAGATGCCTCAGTCTGAGGCTGAAATCCTCTTGTAAGGTTATAGAGAAGATATAATTGATACATCAAACCCTTTTTTTCCCTGTGACTCATGAAAATACATTGGGGGGATGCAGCGTTCTAACCACAGCCATGAACAGAGGAAGCAGTGCTGAAGTGAGCAGATGTTGAAGCAATTTTGATTCAAAGAGAAAGATGAGAAAGAGAGAGATGAGAAACCTTCCCCCAGTGATAGCAGTAGAAAAGCCTCTGTTCCCAGAGATGGATGAAGAGAACTTTTGTTTTATACTAGAACAGCTCATCATTAAAATAGCCCCCCAATAAGCTGACTGGCCCATGAAAGCAGCTGTGGGATAGCTGCGAGGTATGAGAGCGACTTTTCACACTGTGAGCACATTTTCCTTTCCCGGGTGCCTGATTTGCTGTGACATTAAAGCCACGGGAGAACTGTTTCTTGTGGAGAAGTATCCATACATGGCAAGAGAAATTCCTCTCCCTGAGTGAACTGGAGAAAGACTATTTTAGAGATGGTAAACAGACTGATTTGTCTCTGTACATTGTCAGTGGGAAACAAAAGAAGGTAGGGGGCAGAAGAAGTGTTCTGGAGGTTTATTCTGATTTTTCTTACCTGTTTTCTGTTAACAAAGTTTTTCTTTGCACACTTTAAATTTTGTGCCTGTTTTACCCTCCTTCTCCTAATTGCTTATCTCACAAAAGGAACATGAGTAAATATATTCCAGTGGGTGTGCTGGCATTTAGCCAGCACTAGACCCACTACACAAGGATATTCAGATTGCACTTGAAAAGCCTCACCTAAGCTTTTCAATTGGAATGATACTTCTGTGACTCCTTCTGTATTGTTATCACTCAGATAGGCTTGACAGCTACATTTTCTCACTCATAGCCAAGCTAATATCTTTCCATGAGGTACTCTAGCACCTTGCCCTCTTTGATATTTAGCCCAGACCTAAATATTAAACATTGATCAAATTATACATCTATACCCCAAAACTTCTCTGGGATCTCATTTCACAGTGGAGGCTGAGGACAAAGCTCAGAGAAGTTACTCCTGAAATTTACTTTGGGATTCCTTTAATTCCAAAGAGTTGGCAACTCACAGTGGTCTCAGGAATTTTACAATTACACCCAGGAAATAATTGCTTTCCAAAGGTAGTTTTCATGGCTAGTGCTGTTCTGCAACTCCCACTCCGTTTTGGGTTGTGTTTAGTAGGTTGTTTATACTACTGATAGTAAAAAAGTAAGTGCTGCACATAAACAACAACACCCATTAAAAGAAGCAGCACTGGAATTTGCAGACACCTCTCCAGTAGCCAATATTTGTCCAAACATATTCTAGTGGGTGCTGAAGTTGACAGTCAAAGATCACAATATTCAATGATCTTCAGGATCCAGACCCATGCAATACAGTTCCACAAAATGAGGGAACCAAGCCCAGCAGAGGACCCATCTTGAGATGCTTCTAAGCCCTGCCTCCTCTTTCCCACCACCATCTCTGCTCTTGGGACAGATGGTGTGGGGTTTGTGGGCTGCATCATCAGAGATGGGCAAAATGATGAATACAGAGAGATTTGCCTAAATACATGGGACAACTGACTGTGCAAAGAACCTCACGAGACAGGAAGAGAGAGCTGAACAGCACAGAGGAGCAGCAGACACCTTGGCTTACCTCATCTCCTGGGACTCTTGGCCATCCAGCTGCAGACAGCTGTGCAGAGACCCTGCAGCACTGCCAACACGGGGATGGACTGCCTTGTGGATAGGGGGGATCAAAGGCGGTCCCAATGACCCCTTCTTCACATCCCCACCACTGGAATACAGCAAGGATGCCTGGAAAGAGTGGAACAAAGTGCTCAGATGAAGCATCCAGCCTTGCCCCCATTCATGGCTGAAGACATTTAGCCATGCTTTGAACTGGTACCTAGCAGGAAAAGACAAGTCCAACTGATGGAGCAGCTTGGCCCAGGATGGGGAAGGGAAAGGGAAGTGGTGAGGGAGAGCCCATGTCCCAGATTTGGCTCATGCTCCCCTCATGCTAACAGTTCTGGAAGGGTGGCTACATTCCCAGCTGGAATCCACATGTTTGGCATCAGTACGTTCAGGGGTGCCACTGCCTCCACTGGCCTTTTGGATGGTGTGGGAATGGGTTTAGATCACTGTTCTCTCCCTGCCCCTTAGGCACCTCCCAGCCACTGCTGATCTCCAGCCACGTCCCCACAAAGCCATTCTGCAGGATGTCAAAACCTGCTTTTCTCAAGCCCCTCATTTCTTCTGCTGCTGCCCTTCCCTCTTACAGTTCCCCAGCAGCCTTTCAGCCCAGAAGCTGCTGAGCTCTCGGGATGCTCGGTGCTCTCCAGCTCCCACACCTCCATCACCTCAGGCTCACTGCCATCCAGCAAGTTCAGCAGAGCTCCCTGCCCTGCTGCTCTCTGGAAGGTCTCTGCCTGCCCAGGTTTCTCCAGGGCCCCCATGCCATGGCCAGGAAGGGGAGTGGAGGCACTGGGGGCAGATGCACACCCGTGCTTACTATCCCATCATTTCTGGCACAGCTAAAGAGCCAAATCAGGACCTGCTCAAACTCCAATGAAAGGATCAGATCCTCTCAGGGATACATTGGGCCCTTTCTCATCAAGGCTGACATCAAGTACACGAGCCCTTGACTGGACATTCTGTCTACCAAAGCTGGTGTTCATCTGCCTCCTCCTGCACCCCACAGCAAACCCAAAACAAGTGCAGGTGCTGGCCCTGCTGCAAAGGCAATCGTGTGCCTGGGCTCTGGGCTGCTCTCCCCATGGCCACCTCCCATCCCTTCCCTCTGGACAAAGCCATGCCAGGGCACATTGCTGCCCAGAAGCTGGTGAAATCTAGAAATAGCATCAGAGACAACTGTGCAGAAGGCCATGGCTGTACAACTCAGAAGCTGAGACAACCTGCAACTGACTTTGCAGGGCTGCCTGTTCCAGCAAACACCTTTTTCCCTCCCAAGCAGACAGAGCTGACAGAAGACACCACCAAGACATGGACATGGTTCACAGATACCTGTAGGTTACTAAATGTAGGAGGATTGCTTGGTCAGATTGGACAACTTGAGCTGCTCTGACTGCTTGTTGGGGCTTTTTCAGCCATAAGGCAGAGCAGGAGCCATGACAGAGCCCAGAAACCATTGAAGGAGCTCTCCTGCTCTTCATACACAATGAGAATGTGAAGTCAGCACTACACCCCATTGCAAAGACAGCCTGAAGTGCAGTGTCCAGCTGAGCTCTTCCTTGGCTCAGCTGCTTCCCTGGGCTCACACCAAAGGAAAAAGTCTCTGAGCTCTGCCTCCAGGGCATAAACTCAAAATCTACTGCACTGGACTCAGCTTGGTCTCCTTACCTTATGTCCTTTAAGACACAAAATATGTCTCCAATTGTCTCTTTATTAAATCTTTTAATTCCCTCAAGACAGAGAGCTGTGTTTTTGCACAGTTGCGGGCTCATCCAGGATCGACACCTCGCCTCCAAGACCCCAGGGGTCCCAGATCGAGGGGCGCACCCCGCCTGATTTCGGTAGCCTCGCTCTGCTTCTCCTGGTGTGGATTGGGGTTTCCAGGTTGGACTACACAAAGGACAAAAAGGAGGCAGATAAAGCAAAAGGAGAAGGAAAAGGGCTCCCTAAGACTGCGGCATTTAGCCTCACAATTCTTGTGCACAAAGACCTGGACAAGAAAAAGGATTGTAAGTATTGTTCAGGGGGGCGGAGACAGAGGGGTGTGAGTGATGTGTGTCTGAGACGCGGGCTGGTTACCCCAGACCTGCGAGGTGAGTGCGGACTTTCCGAGAGCTGCAGCTCTGACATGTTGCGAGACACCCAGTCAGCGAGGAAACGAAGCGAGAGAACCAGAGTGAAAAAAATTCCCCTCCGTGGGTAATCGGGACTGGATCCCGGAGGAGGGGCTGAAGACCCGTTGGAAGGAGTCGAGGGTTTTCCTGGCACAATCCACTGGGAAATGGGAAAAGTTCTGGGTTGAGAAAAAAAAAAATTCCAAGAACACTTAGGTTTTTTTAGGGGAAAGCCCCACAAAAGCTGCTGAGTTGAGAAAAAATTTTCAAGAAATCCAGGTTTTTATTGGTGTTATGTCAAAGACCTAAGACGTCTGGGCTTTGGAGGTTTTATACTTCTGAGTAAATATTAAGAATTAACTTTAAAAGTAAGAGGTACCTTATTTTTGTGCTCATGTCTTGTGGTGAGTGTGAATGAACGAAAGTGTATATGGTACTGATTATTGATCCTAATTTTATAAAGTGAGGTAGAATATACTGTTGGGGGAAAAAAAGGAGTAATATTACAGTAAAGAATAAGCCAGGGGCAAATAGATAAAATCTTGAGAGATGGGACAAAAAAATAGTAAAATAAGTTCAGGAGGAACAGGGGATTAAAGGATGCCAGTAGAGATACCTGAAGATAGCCCTTTGGGAATTATGTTAGATAATTGGGAGGCTGATCCTTTTACAAGAGAAAAGGAGAAAGTAAAGATGATTCAGTTTTGTATGACAGAATGGGCAAAACCAGAAATTAGATCTGACCATGTTTTCTGGCCAAGATATGGGTCTTTTGAGGTTTGGATTTGTCAGGCTTTAAATACATTTGTAAACTCAAAAGAACTGGCTAACCCAGAAGAAAGAGACTATGCTGGATGCTGGATGAGAGAAAAAGAGCCACTAAGACAAAAATTTATAAAATATAAGAAATCCAAAAGAAAGAGAAAAACTGGGATCCCTTAGAAATGCTGCCTCCCTCGCAAGCCCTGTCTGCCTTGGGTCCCCTGCCAGCCCCATATGCCCTGGGTCCCCCGCCAGCCCCATACGCTCTGGACCCCTCCCCGGCTGCCCTGGGCTCCCTGCCAGCATCGCTCCAGCCCGCTCCTCCCGTCATAGTCCCAGCCCCATCCACCACGCTGACAGCGCCAGCGGCTCCACCCCCGTCCACTTATCCTACAGCCGCCTCAGCTGCCCCATTCCCAGGCGTCCCCAGCACAGTCGTGTTAAGTCCCACCACCCCAGTAAACCATGCGGCCATCCAGGCACCAATCTGAGTTCTGCTGGAAGGATCTGCCTTGTCAGCAGTTCCAGTAGTACTTCCTGCCCCCACCTCCTCTCTCTTAGAGGACTCAGAGAAAGAAACGCCCACCCCGTCCTTGCTCTCGGAGGACTCAAAGAAGGGAATGCCCATTCCTGTCACTTCTCCCTTATCGACAACAGACTCTGCAGCCCAGAGCGCCTTTTCCCTTAGAAGAGAAGTGCCATACCAAAATACAAGAAGTTCTATTAGATGGCAGACTTCCTCTAATGCTTCCCCAGAACTAGAAAAGAGTGATATAAGGGACAGTAAACAAAAGGACTGGGGAGAAAAGATTCATCTATTCCCATTAAGGGAAGTCCCTATGGGAGGAGGCGGGACAGGGTTCGTTAACTCCCCATTAACTTCTTCAGAAGTTAGGGAATTTAAAAGGGAAATTAAAGGATTATTAGAAATCCCATAGATACAGCTGAACAATTAGACCAATTTTTAGGCCCAAATATTTTTACTTGGGAAGAGATGTAATCAATAATGAAAATAATATTTTCCCAAGAGGAGAGACAGATGATTAGAGATGCTGGGATAAAGATTTGGGAAAGGGAAAACCAGCGGAGACCACCAGGGGACCAGAAAATGCCAATAGCATCCCCTAATTGGAATTAAAATGAGGAGTCAGGGAGACAACGTATGAATGATTATTGTAACTTGATAATCAAAGGAATAAAAGAGGCAGCACCTCGGGGGCAAAATGTCAAAAAGGCTTTTGAAATACAGCAAGGAAAGGAGGAAACACCAAGAGAATGGCTGGAACGGCTTTGAAAAAATATGAAGCAATATTCTGGAATAGATCCTGATACAATTCCAGGACAGGCTCTATTAAGAGTTAATTTTGTCACTCATGCCTGGCCAGATATTAGAAAAAAACTGGAAAAATAGAAGACTGGCGTGATAGATCATTAAATGAATTCTAAGAGAGGCTCAAAAGGTTTAAGTGCAGAGAGATGAAGAAAAAGCCAAAATAGAAGCAAAAGTAATGGTAGCCACTATGAGAGAGAGTAACTTCCAGAGAAATCTGAAGCCCTTAAACACCACTCCTAATTGTTTAGGACTTAAAGAAAAAACAGAACCCCAGTTCAAGCAAAATCTCCAGAGTACTCTAATGCCTGTTTTTACTGTGGAAACGAGGGACATTACAAAAGAAGTTGTCCCCACCATAAAAGGAACCTGAAAATATTCCAGGAGATGCGCTCAGACGAAGAATAGGGGTGTCATAGGCTCTATTTTCTGAGGGACAAATACCATCTAGAGCCTGTGATAACTTTAAAAGTGGGGCCCCAGAGGGAGGAATTAGAGTTTGTGGGTGACACAGGAGCAGAAAGAGCCTGTCTATTAAAAACCCCAAAAGGTTGTAATATAAGTAAAGACATGGCACAAGTAACAGGGGCAAAAGGAGAAGAGTTCACAATACCTATCATTAAAGATATAAGAATTGAGGGGGAAACAAAGATTTGGCTGGGAGATGTCTTATTGGTTCCTGGAGCAGGCAGCAACTTATTAGGGCGAGATTTACAGGTAAAGCTAGGAATAGGGGTGATACCCGAAGGAGGAAGAATGACAGCTAGAATTTTAAAACTAAGCCAAGAAGATGAGGAAAAGATAAATAAAAAGGTGTGGGCTGGGGAAGGAAATAGGGGAGGACTGGATATTGACTCCATAAGGGTCACCATTGAGAGGGAAGAATGTCCCAGACGTGTACATCAGTACCCTATATCTTTAGAGGGGCGAGAAGGTTTAAAGCTGGTGATAGAGGGACTAATAAAGGATGAGACCTTGGAACTTTGTATGTCTCTTCATAATACCCCATCCTGCCAGTAAAAAAATCTGATGGGAAATACAGATTAGTACAGGACTTACGGGAGGTTAACAAGAGAACTCGGACCCGTTATCCTGTAGTACCCAATCCTTATACCCTTCTGAGCAAAGTCCCATCCCGGCATCAGTGGTTTAGTGTGGTGGACCTTAAAGATGCTTTCTGGGCGTGTCCCCTAGCAGAAGACAGCCGGGATATTTTTGCCTTTGAGTGGGAAGATCCAAAAACTGGGAGAAAACAGCAACCAAGGTGGACAAAACTACCACAGGGTTTCACATAATCTCCAAATTTATTTGGGCAAGCTCTAGAAGCAATATTACAAACCTTCCCCACTCCTCCTGGAGTACAAGTTATCCCATATGTGGATGACCTTTTATTATCTGGGGAAGCTGAAGCTCAAGTTAGGGAGGCTACGATAAAACTTTTGAATTTTCTGGGGGAAAAGGGATTAAGAGTGTCAAAGGGAAAGCTACAGTTTGTGGAATCAGAAGTAAAATATCTTGGGCACTTAATAAGCAAAGGTGGCCGAAAGCTAAACCCTGAGAGGATCGCGGGGATTTTATCTCTTCCTCCTCCCTCTTCAAAAAGAGAAATTAGAAAGCCGCTTAAATTATTGGGTTATTGTAGAATATGGATTGAAGGGTACACACAGGCAGTAAAATTTTTGTATGACGAATTGACCAAGGGAGATGATGTAGAGTGGACTAGAGAAGACAATGAAAAATTAGAAGAATTGAAGTTAAAATTAGCCTTGGTGCCATCTTTAAGCTTACCCTCATTGGAAAAACCTTTTCATCTGTATGTCAATGTGGAAAATGGAGTGGCTCATGGAGTTCTAACTCACGAATGGGGAGGGGTAAAAAGACCAATAGCCTATTTATCAAAAATGTTAGATCCAGTAAGCCATGGCTGGCCGGTATGTATTCAAGCCATAGCAGCTACTGCTATTCTGGTTGAGGAAAGCCGTAAGCTCACTTTTGGAAGTAAACTGGTTGTGTATACACCCCATGCAGTCCGAAATGTGCTAAACCAGAAAGCTGAGAAATGGTTAGCAGATTCTAGGATGTTAAAAGATGAAGCAATTTTAATAGACAGTGATGATTTGACACTAGAGATAAACAAAAGTTTAAACCCAGTTCAATTTCTATATGAAGAACCAAAAAGTGATTTGACACGATTGTTTAGAAATTATCCAATACCAAACAAAGATTCGAGAGGATTTGGCAGAACAGGCCCTCCTGGAAGAGGAAAAAATATATGTTGATGGTTCCTCCAGATGTTTGCAAGGAAAAAAGATGTCAGGATATGCTTTAATTGATGGAAAAAATATGCAAGCTATTGAAAAAGGAAAACTACCTTCCAATTGGTCAGCTCAAACCTGTGAGTTATATGCTCTAAAAAGAGCATTGGAATGTTTAAAACATAAAAAGGGAACCATATATACGGAGTCGAGGTAAGCTTTTGGGGTAGTACAAACTTTCGGAAAAATTTGGGAAGAAAGAGGGTTACTCAATTCAAAAGGAAAGGGATTAATACATGAGGGCTTCGTTTTGGAAATTGTAGAAGCATTGAAACTGCCTGAGGAAATAGCTGTGGTACATATCAAGGGACATGAAAAGGGAATGGCTCCAGAAATAGGGGAAATAACTTGGCAGATCAAGAAGCTAAAGATGCAGCAGAACATGGGGTCAAGAAAGTCATGCTAATTTTGACCCCAGAAAGGGAAGAATTAGAGACTCCAAAATTTAGTGAAGCCGAAGAAAAAGAATTAAGTAAGATAGGGGGGAAGTTAGATGAATCTGGGAAATGGAAGCTTCCTGATGGCAGGCAATTACTCAATAAGGCACTTACTAGAAAAATATTAGAGGATATACATCAAAAGACTCATTGGGGTACTCAAGCTCTGTGTGATCACTTTCTAAGGAATTACGGGTGTATTGGGATTTTTGGATTAGCAAAACAAGTAATTGAAAGATGTATAATCTGTCAAAAGGTAAACAAAAAGTTAATGAGAAAAACATCTCTTGGAGGCCGTGAATTAGCACTCCAACCATTTCAAAGTATTCAAGTGGACTTCACTGAACTTCCCCAAGTACAGAGATGGAAGTTTTTACTAGTAATAACAGACCATCTAACTCATTGGATGGAAGCTGTTCCCACTGTCAGAGCCACAGCTAATGTGGTCTGTAAAACCCTTTTGGAACAAATTATTCCCAGGTATGGAATGCTTAATAGAATAGACTCAGACCAAGGAACACATTTTACATCAAAAGTCCTACAGCAAATAATTCAAATTCTGGGAATAAAGTGGGAATTACATACACCATGGCATCCACAAAGTTTGGGTCAGGTAGAAAGGATGAACCAGACTTTAAAAAGAACTTTAACAAAATTAATGATTGAAACCCAGATGTCCTGGGTGAAATGTTTACCTTTGGCTCTATTGAGGATCCGAACACAGCCCAGATCTGACCTAGGAGTGTCACCTTATGAAATGATGTTTGGGTTACTCTTTCTCACCACGCAACATGAAACTGCCACTTATGAATTAGGGGAAAAGAGTGTTAGAAAATATATCAACACGATTGCAACAACCCTTGAAAATTTGCAATTAAAAGGAATAATCCCTCAAAACACACCTCTAGTTTTTAAAATCCACAATATTCAACCAGGAGAATGGGTACTGGTAAAGACATGGAAATAACAATCTTTAACCCCACAATGGGAAGGTCCTTTTCAGGTATTATTGACAACTGAAGCCGCTGTCTGGACCAGGGAACATGGGTGGATCCACGCCAGCAGAACCAAAGGACCTGTGGAGAAACCTAAAGAATGGACTATAACATCTGAACCTGCTAACACTAAATTGACTCTCAAGAAAGGACCAATAGGTGACTAATTGGGAGAACCCAAAGGACAACTTCCATCAATGTCACACAGTATATCTTATCTGACTCATTCTAAACATTAAACATACTCACTGGATTAAGTATAAAAGGTCTAAATTGTAAAACTGATGTTGTAATACATACAATTAGCAGCCTCATAATGAGAAGTTCTGAGTACCAAATCTTGTCCCTATCCAGATAAAATTAAAAACCACTAAAATAGTAACTTGATTTAGTGGATGGGAGTTACTAATACCTGTTGACTGGGAAATACCTGAGCTGGGGGAACAGTAAGAATCTACAGCTAAGGAGTGCCAAAAACAACAAGTGACAAGGAAATAGAGGGCAAGACCGGATTGGCCTCTCTATCTGCCACTGAGAAGACCATAACACGTGCTCTGGGCTGCAACCCCATAGGCATGGGAAGTGGAGGTATAAGTCATACTGGACCTCTATTATTCCTTTTTCTGTCACTCATTTTTTTGCCTTTTCCCCATTGGGAAATCGGCAAGGCCGTGTTACAGATGCTACCGAAAGCTGTACATGGAAAGACACCAAGGTTCTTTCCTTATTCCACATACCCATGTCAACAGCTACTGTTATAACCCATCCAAATTAAGTACATGTGAACACAATGAGAAAAATATTGGATTGCAGAAAACCTTAGAATAAGCAACGACAAATTGGAAAGGGAGAAATGGATCTGTTTTACATATATCATTAACACTAAGGCTCAAGATTTGGTAAAAGAACAATTAGGAATTGTGTCAATTTCACTTCAAATTTTGTATGCAAAACTTGAAGAACAACTAAAAAGAGAGATATCTCAAGACTGGGAAAGAATCAATTTGTAGAACTAGAAAACAAAGAATGTTGGTCAAGCCAAATGATGTGCAAAAATAAAGATGGGGGTATTGTTATAAATGTATGACATGTTGTTGGCTCTTTGCAAGTATTGGGATAAATGCTATATGTATAATGTTAAAATAGCATTTCTATATGGATATAGTCTTTGTTAATAGTAAAGGTTAGACATAAGTTTTTAGAGATAGTATGCTTGAAACTACCTGCCTAGTCAAGATAACAGCCCATGAACAGGTGATGGGGACCCCACAGCTGACACAACAATTATCAACACTCACCGACTGGGACCACCACCCAAATCAAAAACGGATAAGGGGAGAAATAAAACAACAAGCCGAGAAAACATGCATGCTCTAAAAAGGCGGACCCAAGAAGTGGCCACGCTAAATAGTTCCCAGAAATAATTGACTATGCATGAAGGTCTATGAATATGTAACAAATGGATGGATTATGAAACGTATTTAAAGGAGTGTTCCTAAAGCGGCTGTGTGCTCCTGGCAGCATGCCAAGCACCCAGCCATATTAACCCTTTGCTTTATGTATGTCTCTAATTCGCTCTTTATTAAATCTTTTAATTCTCTCGAGGCAGTGAGCCATGTTTTTGACAGGGTTGTAGACAGAAAAGTTAAGAAGTGTAGGCGGTTGGAATGAGGGTATTTCATGTCGTGGTGTAGCCTTTCCCAAAACATCCTTTGGCGAGCAGGTGTAGGATGGTCCAGGACGGCTGCAGGAGGCCAGGTCCACCCGACTCCGAGACTGGCAACATCCCCGGGCGGACAGGTCTACCCTGCTGTGGCGGGACTTGGGCAAATTTGGGCAGGGGCTGGGTAGATCTGTTGTACCCAGCGGGCCCATAAGTTCACCAAGGGCTCACTGTTTGTGGCTGCCTCCAGCTGTGCCACTCGTGCGGTCGCCGGTGCAAGAAAAGTGAGGCCTAGGCTGGGAAGAGTGGCATGGATTTGTCTGGGTTCCCGCACTGCCCAGCTCACAGGGACAGATGAGTAGAAAGGTGATGCGAAAGCTGCTCCCGGCCCAGGCAAGCTGAGGGGGGAACAGAGAGAAGCCATGAGCGTGTCCCGCTCCGGCCCGGCTGCTGCCAGCTCCGTAAAGGGCAGTGGGTGCCCGCTTGCTCCACGGGGATGATGGCTGGTGAGGCGGCGGCGCTTTGTCCCCTTTCTGCCTGGCCTTAAGCCAGCGCCCGCCTGCTCAGCGGCTGCGGCATTTTCAGCTGTCGCTCTGCTGCGCTGGCCGGCAGCCAGAGCTGAACGCAGCCAGGGTTGCGTGGAACCTGCTGAGGCCTTCCCCGGCCCCTTCCCCAAGAGCCTCGAGCATGGCTCACTCGGCCAAGATGGCTGCGCCTCGATCCCCGCTGCCGACCTGTTTGCCAGAGTGCCCGTGTCGGAAGGGCCATGGGGACGTGCAGTGGGGCATGTGGCCTTGCCTTGGCTTCGCCCGCTTGCCTGAGGGGCTCAGTGATGGGAGTCGCTCCATGGAGTTTGCGGGCCGGGCTGGCGGCGCCCCGTCCCCACCGTGTGTTGTTGAAGACGTCCCCCTTCCTTGGCCTCGAGCTGGGGACGCACGGAGTGGGCGGAATTGTTCAGGGGCGACGGCGGCTGCGGTGGCCGGAACCAGAGAGAGAGCCCCCGGCAATGCTGTGGCCGAGGCGGCGGTGCCTCGCCCTTTCTCAGTTCTGGCTGGTGCGATCGAGCCACCCTGCCGTGCAGCCCGTGGGCTCTGGTCTGCCCTGGCTGCCACGGCTGCCAGGAGGCTGGGTTGAGAGCGACTCCGCTTTTCCAGGTGTGCAGATGTGCGGGCCAGAATGTGCGGGTGCCCGCCTGGCTTTTTCTGCTCTTTATATTTTTCTCTCGCGGCCCTGAGCTGCGGCACCAAGCAGTAGGCTGGCCAAGGGCCACGGGCCAAGAAAGCAAAGACGATGCTGGTGCCTTGGTGGGCTCGCGATAGCCGCCAGCCTGTCCGCTGGCAGGCCCGGAGCAGAGTGCCGATTGTGGTCGGGACTGGAGGAGCGAACGGACGCGACCTCTCCCCTGTCGCGTACCGCATGATTGTGGGGCACCTGGCGCTAAATCATTCGTAGACGACCTGATTCTGGGTCTGGGTTTCGTACATAGCAGAGCAGTTCCCTCACTGCGATCTATTGAGAATCAGCCCTTGACACAAGCTTTTGTCGCTTGTACAGCCGGCCAGCCTACCCCTCTGGCGTGTTGATGAGGTGCTACCTCCTTCTCCTGCCACGATCCGCTCAACCCCAGCGGGAGTAGTGATGGTTCGTTTGACCCCAGGGTGCAAAAGACAAAAGGCAAAGACCCATGTTTAGTTAAGCAGAAAGCAACAATGCAGTTTGAGTTACAATTCAGTGTTGCGGTACAGAGAGAGAGAGAGGGAAGAACAAGAAGAAAGAGAAGATTGCAGTGGCAGGGAGAGACAGAGAGAGGGAGAGAGGGAGAGAGAGAGGATGGTGTTATAGGTAATAAACGAATCAAACCGAATTAAAAGGTTAAATTGGCAAATTTTATTTTTGCGACTAAAATACGGTCCTGCAAAGCCACAACCGGAAAGAACAACACCGAGCCCGGGTTTGGTGTTGGGTGAACACACGATGTTACCCAGCCTCTGTCGCACTGGGTCCCCTGGTGTTCACGCCACCGTTTTGGTTGAACCCCTTTTTATACTGTTTTTCATAGCTTGGAGCAAGACAGTTCTTTGTTTCTTTCAAATTCATCTCTGGTGTCCATATAAGACAAAGTTCTTCCTGCTCTTTGACGAGATTTTGTGTCCGTTGTGTATTTGCTTTTAGGCGGTGGTCTTCATCCAGAGTCGAGGAATGCAGTCTTGGGGGGGAGTGATGGGATTTTTGGGAAATGCTGCATTTCCTTGAGTTTCCAGGCTTCCCCAGGAGATAGATGCTTATCGGTAACAGTCCGACCTGTAGATATGTTAATTTACCTAGCTCTGAGGCAATCACTGCCTTTGCTTTGTGGCTCGTTTATTTATTTTTTTTTCAGACTTATTTTATATAAAACACGAATTACAACATGAATTACAATATGATATATATATATCACAATCCCTCCCCTTCTATATAAACACATTAATTCGTGTTCCCCTTTTTAATCCTCTTCAGATTCTTCACTGCCATCCCATTCTTCTACTGGCTCTTTTTGATAATCTATATAGGGGAGCTGATTTCTCTCTATCTTTTCTTCAAATTTTGTCAGCGCCTCCATTGCCCTGGTGTTCATCTCCCTTTTCTCTAATTTCATTATTTTGGAGGCTTTACCATTTACCCTTCCTAATGCGAGTTCAGGATCCATGGGCATAGCTACAGTTTGCATGCCCTGTACTACTGAGTGTATTAGTCTAATAAAACAAGGTATTAAACATGGTATGAATATGATTTCTGCTAATGAACACACAATAAAGAACACTACCTTTTTCTACCAAGCTCTTGATAATAACTGGTCCCACCAAGATGCCTGGAGAATGGAATTTCATTTTTGGACTGGAACGTGTGCTACCTTCTTTATCTTTGCTGCAAGACCTTTTATAGTTTTTCCGTAATCATCAATTTCGACACAGCATTCAGATTCATTAAATTTCCCACAGACTCCCTGCTAACAAATGCTATTCTATTCTGGTATACAAAAGCTCGCATCTGGGAGTGCTGTTTAGCCAACAATTCGAGAGCATCCGAGGTGTGATTTGACACAATCTCTACTATGGCCTGCAGATTTATCAACTTATTTAACAGGTACACTGGAGTCCAGTACCCCTAACTTCTATCTTGTGCCTAAGTTGCAGGACTATAGTATTTTATTATTCTTTCAGCTGGCTACTCTTCCCCTTTCTAAACTTGGCT
This sequence comes from Muscicapa striata striata, assembly GCA_030060385.1. NCBI lineage: Eukaryota > Metazoa > Chordata > Aves > Passeriformes > Muscicapidae > Muscicapa > Muscicapa striata. The sequence goes on from JAREIS010000628.1 coordinate 24,626, forward strand.
GCTACTTACATCAGGGAGCTTCTTCTTTAATTCCCTTTTTTTCTTTATTCAGTGTTTTATAGAGAGGTGCCCCCAGGAAAGTACTGTCAGACCTTGGTAAAGTAAAGAAGACTGGCTGAATAATCCTCAGAGTGCATGACCCCTTCCATTTTTGTGGTAATTCACTGTATGCTTTCTTCCTACATACCCAGTGTATCCCATTAGGAGCTTTCCATGTACTTTTTGTACTTCCTGGTTCAGCCCAGTAAGTACTTAATTCTCCTAGTGACTGGTAAGGGTTAGCTCCAGAGCTTTTATTCTAGCAAAGTCCAACCTTGTCACTCCACTCACAATTGCCTTTCTTTTCTAGGCTCCAGTACTCAGCAGGGGAATCTGGCTGCCAAATTTTACTTTTGTTATCTGAATTTACGGTTAAGGTGGAGACACACGGTTAAGGTGGAGACACACGGGGTGTATTTCACTACCTTAGTATATTCTTTTCCCTCCCGACTGATACAAATTGATCTAATCACTCTTTTATCTAAGATCTAGCCCTCAGGTCTTTGAAGTGTCTTTGAACTTTGGGTTTTATCCCCCCTTAGGAGTTGCTCTGGAGTTAAGCTCTCACCTTTCTAGGGCTATTTTTCTGCTGATTTAAGTCCCCCGAAAATCTAGCAGTTGGTCAATCTTAATTCGGTCGCAATCTCTTGCATTAAATCGATAAACAAATTTTTGTCTGAGCCAGGCAAGCCCTAATTATCATACTGTCTCTCCAATAAATTATATTGTTCACTTAGGGTTTTTAATCTTTCCTGCTCTATTCTCCTTCTTCTCATCTTTGACTCCTGTTTCTTTATTTCTATGGCTATCTGTTTTATTTTGCTCTCAGGATCTATGCCTTCCCTATCTCTAGAAAAACAGAAAGTGTTATCAAACTGGGCACAGATTCGGACATCATCTTCCTCGAGAAGGTTTATGATGACAGGTTCAGTGTCTGAGATGAGTCCGCTTTCATACCTTAGATTTTTGCCCACCCAGTAGGTTCTCCCTTTCATGACACACATCCCTAGTTGAGTATTTTCATAGCATAATTGATTCACCTGAAAATAAGCCACAAATACTGATTTTCTTTTTCCCCCTATCCAAACCGTACGATTGCATTGTTTACATGTGGGAAGAGGTGTCTGGCTTGCACCTCTTTTGTGAATATTATGAGCAAATGTCTCTGCCCATTTCTGTTTCTTGCCATGGGATCATAGCATACCATTTTCTCCCCCAGTTTACACCTTATATACTGAGTGCCGTTAAGAGTGCATTGCTCCTCTTTCTCCTCAGGGGTGCAATTAGCTAGGACAGGGTGAGCAGAGGTACTAATTGGTGTGCACTCCCCACACTCATTATGGCTTTGTATTGCAGGGCTCAGGCCATTCTCTGGGTATGCATTAGAGGATACATGACTAGGCTTAGGCTCACCAGGACTCCCCACAGGTGTACTTCTCTGCCTCTGCCTATGCCCACCAGGTTGCTGCTGGCGGCGAGGGAAACCATCTTCTTGGCAGCAGAAGTATTCTTCAGGGGACCAATGTGAAGTCCAAACTGCATACCGTCCCTTAAAGGCATCCCACTTTGATAATTTTTATTGTATCTCTCCAACAAGATACTTTATTTGCTCTCCGGCACTCAATTTCCAAAATTACCCTCCTGCAATTTAGTTTTCCCCCAGTCCTGTGTTGGTACAAGCGAAAACCACTCGATCGACTCCGGTTCAATAATATTCAATTCGGTGGCAAGTATTAGAATTCGGTCAGTCAGAGACAGCTCTTCCTCAAGGCACTTAGTACAGAGACCTTTAGGCCTGATTCCCCATATACAATGTGTGACCCAAACCTCACAACAAATGAACAAAAGGAAAACACCTGCCCCAGGAACTGAACACCTTATCTGATCTAAGGTGCTCATTTACTTGTCTGACGCAATTTTAGCTTGAGGCTTCCAGGGTGGGAGGTCACTTTCCACTCGGGTGTCTCTTCTCTTATCTCGATTTTTTTTTTTTTTTTTTTTTCCTCTGGAGGCGTGTGTCTAGCCTTTTTCTGCTGTCCGGACTGCTGTGTCTGTGGTCAAAAGGACAAAAAAAAAAAAAAAAAAAAGAACCCTCCCAGTGAAGAGAGAAAGAAACCTCCTTCTAGGTTTTTTATGAGAACGTGATCCCCAGGTTGGATTTTGCGTATGGCAAACCCTAGAGGAACTTTCTGTGTGACAATTCCCTGCCTCCCTTTGTGTGTGCCAAACCTTTGAATTAACTCTATTCTCGTCCTCTATTGTTAGTCTAAATAAATGTACTATAAGCCGAGAATTCTCTACAATTAGACTTATTTCTAATGTTACTATTAAATTCCTCCCCAACAGGTTGTAATTCGTTTCTTTAAATAACAACAGATTCCCTAAACAAAACTTTGTTTCAGATTCTATTTCAACATTTTTAATTACCGGTACCATAAAAGGTTCCCTTTTTGCTCTAATTACCATCACAGTTTCTTTACTTATATTACATTTTGAAGGCAGCTGCTGGACGGTACTACGCTCAGCACCAGAGTCTACTAAAAATACTAAAATTAGTTTTTCGAGTCCTATCTTTAGTTTTACCAGGGGCTCCAGGGATGTTCTGGACCCTAAATGAAAAAGCCCCTGACACCTCTAATCCTCCTGAAACATTTTCTTGTCTTTCATCCGCTTCCTACAGTCCCTCTTAAAGTGACCTTTCTTCCTTCAGTAAAAGCACTCCGGAGCCTCCCTCCGTCCGACCGCCTGTTTAGTCTGGGAGGGGCTTCGCTTCCCCTGGGTCTGCTGGCTTGGTGCTGGTTTTGAGCTGTCCCGAGTCTGCTCTTGCTTCTGTGCCTCCTTCACGGCAGCCACTAAAACCTTTGCCTGTGCCTTTTGTTGCTCTTCTCCTCTCCTCATATAAACCCGATGCGCCTCCTTCAATAATTCCTGCAGTCCTTTCTCTTGCTAGTCGTCTATTTTTTCGAGCTTCCTCCTTATATCCTCTCACGATTTTGCAACAAATTGTGTTTTCAGGAGGACCTCCCCTATAGGAGAGTCAGGATCCGTCCCTGAATACATTCGGATACTTTGTCTCAATCTCTCAAGCCACTCAATTGGCGTCTTATCCCTTCCCTGACATTGTGCCAGTGCCTTGCTCATGTTTTGCCCTTTGGGAACCGCCTCCCGTATACCCTGTATCACCATGCTTCTTAATTCTATCATTCTTAACCTGCCTTCTTCTGTCTGCGCGTCCCATGACGGTCTCATGCTTGGCCACCTCTGGTCCCCTTGTCCTCCCTGGGGGTTTCTACGCTCCCAATCCCGAATCGCGGCTTGCCTTATCATTTCCCATTCCTCGACATTGAACAATGACCTCAATATGGCATTAATATCATCATATGTGTATACGCTAGTTCTTAAGAATTCGTCTAACCGGTTTGCGACTCCTATTGGGTCATTCATTAGATTGCCCATCTCTTTCTTAAATGCTCTCACATCTGCAGTGTTAATTGGTATGTGTACAAATCCAATGACCCCCAGGGCAGTGGGCACTTTCCTTAAAGGAAGGAGTTTTTGTCCGTCTGTGTCATCCCCACTATCGTCATTATATACTCTTTTTGTTTTGTGTCGGGTCCTGCTTGCTGGCGGGGATCCAATTTCTCCAGCAGCAGGAATTGTTACTTTATGTCCCGGGAGGGAGGGAGCAGGGGGTGGGTGAGGTGCCGCTGCAGCCTGTGCCCGGGGAATTGGGGCGGGGGAGGGGTGAGGCAAAGGTTGGTATGAGGGGTTCGTAGGTGTGGGAAGCGGGGGTGGTACAGGGGAAGGTTGAGGAGTGGGATTTAGGTATGGGGGTGGGAGATTGTCCAGGGATTCCCATGTTTCGCTTACAGATGTAATATCCTTACAGGTTCTAACCGGGTATAACCCAGTGCTAGTGTGTTTCCATAATTTAGCATAATCCCTCTCTTCTGTTACCTGCAGTTTTTTTTTTCATTCACGTGGTTAATCAGAGCCTGGCAGACCCATCTTTTGAATGTACCGAAGATGGGCCATACTACATGTTCCTTGATCTCCTTCCCCCCTGCAAACCTCTATGCAATAATGTATCAATTTCTTCTTAGACTTGGTTTTTTTTTATCTGAACTTTGCTCTTAGTATTCTAACATCTACCCTAGCGGACTATCCCTGGGGATGTCAGGTAACTTACCTTTTCTTATCTTAGCTGACTTCTCTGGGGTTTTTCCCTGAGGTTTGCTCTTTTTCTGTCCCATTTTCTCTAAAAGGTTTCCCCCCCCAAAACCTCTATTACGTTTACTTACTGTGTTTTACGCTGGGACTACTGCCAGGTCCGGGTACTACCGTACTAAGTTTAAACTTTATTTCAATGTTTCCAATCGACTCACCTCACACAGAGAACCATTCCGTGGAGTTTTCCGAAAGGAGGAGAGCTCTCTTTTCCTTTTCCAGGGCTTGTCCTGCCCTACGATCTGAGAGGTTTACCAATTCCCAATTCCAGGGAACGTACCTTCCCTCCCGATCTCCCCATGACCGACCCCCAAAACTTCCCAAGTTTTAGGCTTGACACGAAACAGAGAGTTAATACCACGTTACGTTCGCTTCCCCCGCAACCGACCACACCCCTCGCGGGATCATGGAACTGCGGCTTTGGGGTCCGCACTCGCTTCGTGATAAAATCACGTCTCAATCATGCGCTCAGTCACACCTCACTCAACCACGCAATACTTACGGCTCCTTTTCCTGCGTGGATTCTTCGTGCACGTCGAGTTTTATGAGTGAAAAACGTTGCCGCGGTTTCTCCGAGAGCTCAGGGCCCAACTTTTCCTTTTCCGATGGTGGCTTTTCGAATTTTTAGTTCGGGATCCTGACTGGCTTTTGGGAATTCCCCAATTCCACCAGGTCACTGAAGTCAGCGAGGCGCCTCCTGGTCGGAAAGGGGCCCCCCCCAAACCCAAAATCAGGATCACGTCGGGGTCACCAAGATTGTTATAGGTAATAAACGAATCAAACCGAATTAAAAGGTTAAATTTGCAAATTTTATTTTCGCGACTAAAATACGGTCCTGCAAAGCCACAACCGGAAAGAACAACACCGAGCCCGGGTTTGGTGTTGGGTGAACACACGATGTTACCCAGCCTCTGTCGCACTGGGTCCCCTGGTGTTCACGCCACCGTTTTGGTTGAACCCCTTTTTATACTGTTTTTCATAGCCTGGAGCAAGACAGTCCTTTGTTTCTTTCAAATTCATCTCTGGTGTCCATATAAGATAAAGTTCTTCCTGCTCTTTGACGAGATTTTGTGTCCGTTGTGTATTTGCTTTTAGGCGGTGGTCTTCATCCAGAGTCGGGGAATGCAGTTTTGGGGGGAGTGATGGGATTTTTGGGAAATGCTGCATTTCCTTGAGTTTCCAGGCTTCCCCAGGAGATAGATGCTTATCGGTAACAGTCCGACCTGTAGATATGTTAATTTACCTAGCTCTGAGGCAATCACTGCCTTTGCTTTGTGGCTCGTTTTATTTTTTTTTTTTTTCAGACTTATTTTATATAAAACACGAATTACAACACGAATTACAATATGATATATATATATCACAGTGGGATATAGCTACCAACAGAAGGGACGTTGTCCTCGAGTCCGATGACAGACGCATCTTCAGTCCATTGGGGAGAAAGAGATCTCAAAAGTCCTTTTATGAAAGTCACTTTCTATAGCCCTTTAGATCAGAGAAACTTCGGACCGACTCTTGCACCTCCTCTCCAAGTGTTGCTGTATAAAGGGTTATGGAGCAGCGAAGGAGCACAGCAACAAGGCACTCTCTTACTTGGTGCAAGAAAGAGCAGTTTATTGAAGGAAGCCATTGCTTTTTATAGTACAGTTTGTGCAAAACAAAATACAGACAATTCATTGGGCAGAGAAAGAGACACCACTTGTGCCAGGCTTTCTCATGGATCCAGCAGGTGTTTATCTATTGTTATGATTCTTTCTCTCGTGTTTACAGTAGAGACAGAGGCCCTAGCCTGGGAAAGGTCCCAGCTAGGCCTGAGAAAATTTCATGGCCTGAGAAAAAGACACAGACCCTGTGAGAAAGGCCTGGCTGAAATCTGCCTAGGCCTGCAGCAGTATCCACACTCCACGAGTTTTTCCTTCAAGGCATCCCAGAGCTGACCCCAGCCACTCACCCAGCCTGTCTGAGCAGAATCATCACTGCTCCCCCTCCTGCCCCATGGGGAAACAGGAGATGGACTGGCCCCTCTTCTTGAGACAAGACTCCAGAATCTCAGAAAACTGGGACATGACAGGACAATGGTGTCATGAACCTCAGAAATAACCAGGTGATTTGGATCTGCAGGCACTGGAGATACTGGGCACCACTGGGAAATGATGATCAACAGAATGCAAGGCTGAAGCTTGGGGAATTGCTCAGGTGTGGCACTTTCCATATCCACACCACCCCATTATTTCCCTTTCAGCCCCAGAGTGGAGTCCAGGTGGGAATATCCCCTGCCCTGGGACAGACCCTCATCCTGTCACACCTGCAGCCATTGTGCCCTCCCAGAGCACCTGGGTCCTGCTCTGCACAGCTGCCACACATGGGGGGTGCCAGGGACCCCATTTCCAACAAGGCTCCCATTCCAGCACTGTCCCTCACTGGGACTTGCCCACAGCTCGCCAGGGCCCTTGTCCCCACTCAGTGTCTCTGCAATGCCCTGGACCTGGGCCTAGGCCAGCAATGGCCCTGAGCAGGGTGTGCCCATCCCAAAGAATGTGAGAGAGAGGGTGTTTGTCCCCAGGGAGCCACTGGGATCAAACTGGGCAAAGAGAGGTGCCCAGTCAGGGGGAGGGATGTTGTTCCCCTGCCTGCCTCTCTGATAAGCCCTGTTTATCCAGGGCCTGAGGCACCAGGAAGACATTTAGATGTCTTGGGCTTTCAGAAAGTGAAAATCCCCTGAGAAATGTTTCCTAAGAGCTGTCCATGCCTGTGATTCTCATTTGACATTCCAGGGCATTAGTGAAGGTTTGTTGTTTCCCCAGTGCCTTGAAAGGGAAAGGTGGAGGTGCCTTGATATCCTGAAAGGTCACAATTGGGTCTCACCATGGCCTTTTCTTTTCCAGGCTGAACATCCCCAGCTCTCCCTGCCTGTCTCTGTCACAGAGGTGTTCCAGCTCTCTGAGTGTCTTGGTGTCCTCCTCCAGAACAACTCCATGAGTTCTGAGTCTTTCCTGTGCTGAGAACCCTTTTGCAAATCATTTATACAGAAGACACTGTCAATAGGAAAGCGGAAACTCATTTGTCCTAAAAGGCCCAAAGCTGTCCAAAACCCCAAGCTATTGCTGACTCTGTCCAGCCACACTAATCCTATAAAAAACCCCACTTTTACCCAGTTAAGTGGACTGCTGCTGTCCCTGGCCTTCCCTTCGTAAGAGAAGACAATAAAGAACTCTGTGGAACCTCTGTACAGCGCGTCCCAGTCTCTCATCTCTGTGCCAGCCGGGGTACCTTGCAAGCTGAGAGAAATCACTCTGAGCTGAAATCACTACAAGAGCTGATTGCCTGAATGCCAGGCATTGCTTGCTTATAGGTACCTTGGGGCTGAAGCCTGCCTGAGATGTCAGGAGAGGCTGCTCCTTGCAGAACTCCTTATCCCCAGGTATGTTGGTGGCAGCCAGGGGCTTTGACCCCAGGCCCCGGCAGCCACATTTTCCCAGCTGGGCCACAACACATCTCTGATTGATCCACAGTGTCACTGTGGAAAGAGAGAAGCACAACCCTTCACTAATGCCCTGGAATGTCAAACAGGATTCACAGCCATGGACAGCTCTCAGGAAGCACTTCACTGTGGATTTTCCTTCCTGGAAGCCCAAGATTGTGAATTTCTCCTTAGTGCTTCAGGCCCTGGGTAAACAGGGCTTATCAGAGATGCTGGAAGAGGACCAGCACTGCTCCTCCTCACAGGACATCTCTGCCCAATTAACTTCCAGTGGCTGCTCTAGGAGAAGTGCTCACTTCCCCTTGTCCCCTGGGATGGGCACATCCTGCTCTGGGCCAGTGCTGGCCTGGGCCCAGGGCCAGGGCATTGCAGGCACACTGTGAGGACAAGGGCCTTGCAGAGCTGTGGGCAAGTCCCAGTGAGGGACAGGGCTGGAATGGGAGCCTTCGTGGGGATGGGGTCCCTGAAACACCCATGTGAAGCAGAGTGGTACCCAGGTATTCTGTGCTGACACGGGGGCTGAAGATGTGACAGAATGGTCAGGGCAGGGCATATTCCCCTCCGGACTCAGCTCTGGGGCTGGAGACTGGACTGGTTTTGGGCCTGTAGGGAAATAGGAATAATGAGGATTTCTGCATGTGGCAAGTTCCATAAAAATTAAATGAATTAAGAATATGAATTCCATAAGAATTAAAAATTAAAAGGAAGGGTTATACATTAGAGGGGAATTTCAGGTGTCAGGCATTCCGGGAAGTCTGTGCCTCTCAAGTACCTCAGCCAATGGGGAAAGAGAGAGGGAAATGCAGCCAGGAAAATAGGATAAAAAGCAGGCTGCATCCTCCAAAAATCTGAGAGATCCCAGGGGAATGCCCCATGGCCTCTCCCTTTATTCGAATAAAGCAAAAAGGACTCCTCTGTCTCCTTTTTGGACATAAACCTCTGGTGTTTGTGGATTAATTTTCCTTACAATTCTGGGGGCTCGTCCAGGATATTTCCACCGTCCGGGGCAGCAGGCAGCGGGTGGAGCTGAAGGCGTCTCACTCAGTTTGGTGATCAGCTCCCCTGGGTGCCGGCTGGCACCGGGTGATTGATTGGGTTCCCGAGACTGTCCAGGAGACAGACAAGTGGCAGACCAGGGGTCCATGAAGAGTCCGCAGCGAAGGACCACTGAAAATCTCACCGGTGAATAAAATGGGATCCTCGGGGAACAAACCTGGGAGGGCGCCCATGGAGGGCAGCACAGGTACACCTGGGAGTGCACACATGGAGGGTTGGTTGCACAGGTGAAACAGGACACCTATGGAGGGTTGGAAGGGTGAAGCCGGTAAAGGGCCCCCAGAGAGCCCCTTGGGAAGAATTCTGAGGTCTTGGGACAGATTGTATATTCACCCAGAGGTAACTATGGAAATTATGGTAAAATATTTTTATTTTGTGTGGCCAGAGTATAAGTTGGCAAAGGGGCTTATGTGGCCATGTTGTATAGATGTCCTGGGGGGGGAAAAAGGGGAGTCCAGAAGGGATCTCGACAATCCGTGCCGTGGGGGGGCGGAAATAAGGGGAGTTGAGAAGGGGTCTTAACAATCCGTGCCCCGAGGGGCAATAAGGGGAGTCAAGAAGGTATCTCGACAGCAGTGGGTGGATGGAGAGTGTTTGTGCATTGGAACAGAATTGGTTGAAGAGGAGTGTGGAGAGATATGGGTGAGGCAATGAGCGGCAGGGCCGGGCACGGAGCTGTGGGACCGGGAGCACGGGCTGGGGACAGTGGGGCTGCCAGGGCTCAGCGCCGGGTTGTGCCTGACCCCGCCACCCCTGGGCAAGACCAGCAGTGGCCGCTCGCCCCGTGGGGCTGTAGGACGGCCCTGGCCCTGTGATGCTCAGGATGCCCAGCCTCCTGTCTGCTGTGGGCCATGCCTGCTGGGAACACCGGTGGGGGAGGAGCCGTGTTTGGACTATGACAGGGACAGGCTCTGGTATGCGGTGTGTAATAAAGAGAAGGGGAACAAGGATAAAGGAATACATGAGAAATGCAGATTGTACGTGAAAAAATAGGATTCTGTTTTAAGGATTTTGTGAGTTTTGCTGGAAAATAAAAGTAATACAGGGAAAGCCATGGGAGTTTGCTAAATGTGTGAGACAGGTTTGAAAAGCATGAGTTTCTGATTGCTCCTCATTGTGATTGTAATTTACTGGGAAGAGATTTGATGACTAGAATGGAAATGCAAATTAGTATTGTGAAAAGTAACAAGAGTAAAAAAGTCAGAAGTAACACAGAGTCTGAAGCTGTAATACCTTTGTGTAAAATGTCTGAGAAAGTTTATGCTGAAATACATCCAAAAGTGTAAGCAGCGCCAGGGATATACGGAGTTTGTTTAGGCAAGCTTCGCAGAAAATATTGAGAGAGTTTACTCCACTCTCAGGAGTTAGGTTATTGCAATATGTGAGTAATTTTCTGTTATCAGGGGAACAGGAAAAAGTAGTTGAAGAGACTACTGTAAAGCTGCTTAAATGCCTTGCTAAAAAAGGACTGAGTGTCTGAAAAGAAAGCACAGTTAGTAGAAAGGAAAGTCAAATATTTGGTACACATTCTGACTGAGGGGTTACGGTGTATTGATCTAGAAAGAATAAAAGGAGTTTTGCAGGTACCATTGCCCCAGACGAAAAAGGAGTTACGCCGGTTTTCAGGGTTGGTAGGGTACTGCAGAGCATGGATCGAGAATTTTTTTGTTATGGCTAAACCATCCAGCTTGTAGACTAGGGAAGATTTTCGAGATACTCCCTGGCCTGAGGGAAAGAATATGTTTATCGATGGGTCTTCAATGGTGGTAGAAGGGAAACGATTTACAGGATCCTCTATCGTGAATGGGAAACAATTAAAGGAAGGGGGGAGGCTACCCCCACCTGGCCAGCTCACACAGCTGAGCTATCTGTGCTTATCAGAGCCTGTGAATTATACCGGGACAAGACAGTGAATGTTTTTACTGATTCTAAATATGCATATGGGGTGATACATGCATTTGGGACACTGCAGAGGAAAGAGGAAATAATTGGTTTACAAGGGATGGGAGGCAGTGGATCCCAAAAGCTCTGGCCTTACAATTGTTAAAACAATTTCATGAAGGCAGTCATTGGGGCTCCCGAGGACTGGCAGAAGCCTTACTAAAAATGTATGCTGCTGTGGGTCTTTTTAGCCTGGCAAAACAAGCTACTGAGGGTTGTTTGATTTGTGCTAAAACCAATAACAAAATTACAAAGAAACTTGCCTGGGGAGGGAGGCCTTGGGCTGTACGTTCTTTCCAGAGATGTCAGGTGGATTTTACTGAAATGCCCCGAGTGTCAAGATTTAAATATCTTCTGGTAATAGCATGTCAATTAACAGGGTAGCCAGAAGCATTCCCTACTCTTTCAGCAACTACAGGATCAGTTGTTAAAGTATTTTTGCAACAAATAATTCCAAGATATGGGATTGTGGAAGCAATAGACTCAGGGGAACTCATTTTACAGGAAAAATTCTTCAAAGAGTTATGACTGCATTAGGGATACAATGGAACTACAATACTCCCTGGCACCCCCAGAGTTCGGGTCGGGTTGTGAAAATGAGTGGAGAAATAAAGAAACACCTTCTGAAGCTGGTGATAGAAACTAAGTTGCCATGGGTACGGCTCCTGCCCCTAGCTTTGGGAGCAATAAGGGCCAGGCCAGAGGAGATATTCAATTAATGTTTGGAATTCCTTACCCCTGCAATTCTCAGCCTAGTGGGGGGTAGAGATGAGTGATGTGTATTTGAAACATTATGCGGCTTGGATACTGTCTGTTGTGAAATCTCTTTGACAGGAGGCTCAGCTGGCACAGACCCTGCCTTTGGATTTTGCTGTTCACAACATCCAGCCAGGAGACTGGGTCCTGGTTAAGGAGTGGAAAGAAGCACTGCTGGTGGTGAAGTGGCGTGGACATTTCCAGGTGTTGCTGACCACAGAAACAGCTGTCGAGACAGCTGAACATGGGTGGACCCATCACACTTGGGTCGAGGTCTCTAAGGCCCCAGAGATTTGGATATCTCAGCTGGAGGAGAAGGACGGGAAGCCACGACTGACGCTCCACAGGAATGGACTGGAGCAGTAGCAAGTGCATTGACATTGAGGGAAGCCTTGTGTGCCTACCCACAGACTGCCTGCTGAAACAGTTTGTGCGGGCATCTCTGTCCTGTCAGATCTCCAGTCATTGGGGGGGCCAGCCCCTTGCTGTCACTGTTTTCTTTATGTTAAGCTGTTTCTGTGCCTTCACTCACCACAGGTGCGGAAGACAACGTGAAGGTAAAAATTAGGTTAGAAAATTACATGACACCATTAGAATGTTTCTCTTAATGATCTTACCTTTATATTGTCAGTTAGGGTGGGGCCAAGAATGGGAAAATAAGTTTTTAACCTTAGGAGTAGAAGTAGCAAAAACCTTTAACCTTAGCAATTGCTGGGTCTGTGGAGGGCCAGGGGGATCTGAAAACTGGTTATGGGTGGCCAGCCCAGTCGAACCTAAATGGTGGATTAGCACCCTGAGTGAAGTCCATAATGGAACAGGATTTTGGGATGAAGAAGGAAGTCCATGACCGCTTCATTTTTCTGAAAGAGGCACTTATTGTCTAAATATAACAGGAAGCAAATACGTGGGGAAACGTGTTTGTAACTGGACTTTGGGTTTAGATTGTTGGACCCTCAACTGCCTTCCTTATGATTCTTCCAGATATCAAGGCAGATGGAATCAAACTCATGTTAAATTCTCAGATGGTAGCTGGGTAAAGTGTTCCTACCATAATTACCAGAAAGATTTGGAAGGCTGTAAAGCAGTGGGGAGGAATAAGGGTTTTTTTTGACTCCTTATTTTTAAGCTGCCCCCAAGATAATTCCACAAGTAGGACACATGTTGTTCATGACTATCAGTGGAAGTGGCAACACCAAAATGGAACTTGAACTCTTTTAGCAGGTTCTGGTCCAAATCTAATAAAACAGATCTGGGGAGTAACTGCAGCTGGAAACATCATGTGAGAGCATGGAAGTGCAAATACTGTGATTCCCATGGTGGAGCAACTATTGTTGGGGGACCACTAGGCCCAGGAAGCAAGCAGTATTTTGACCCCTCAGTGGATCGCAAAAATTGGGAAGGTCCCTTTGCCAATGGGACCTGGGCTGTAAAGGGGCATTACTGGATTTGTGGCCAACATGCCTACTGCAGGTTACCCCCAGACTGGTCAGGGATATGTTATGTGGGGTACATCAGATCACTGCTCTTTCTGCTACCACAAGTTCAGGGAAACCAGTTAGGAATCAAGGTGTATGAGGATTTAGTTAAGGAAAAGCAGTCAATTGACGTTTCCTTGGCTGGGGGAAGCACCCAAAAGTGGGGTGATGATGAATAGCTCCCTGAAAGAATTATACACCACTATGGACCAGCCACTTGGAATCCTAATGAATTAATATCAGGTGCCAGGGAACCCATTTATAATTTAAATCGGATAATTAAGTTACCAGCTGTCTTTAAAATAGTAAGTAACCAGACAGCTACAGCCCTTGACCTTCTTGCTGACCAATCTACTCAGAGGAGAAATGCAATATTTCAACACTGGATGGTATTAGACTATTTATTAGCAGAAGAAGGGGGCATGTGTGGCAAATTAAATAACTCAAACTGCTGTTTGCAAATAGATGACAATGGAAAAGTGGTGAAACAAACAGCAAAGGATTAAGAAAGTTGGCTCATCTTCTGGTCCAAACATGGAAAAGATGGGAATGGGACATGTTTTCGTGGTTACCTGGTGGACTGTAGGTTAAACAACTACTTTTTTCCTCTTATATGCAGCAGCAACTCTAATCTTTTTACCATGCATGATCCCTTGCTTAGTACAACTTATTCAACATGTGATTAAAGGGACGCAGGTAATAGCCATGCCTACTGGTCCAGAGATGGCTACAAAAGGACAGAAATTGATGTCATTGCAAATAATTGCAAAACCAAAAAGAACACAGGAACAAGAAATTAAGCCAATGATAGACAAAGTTTGTAAAAACAATTATTAAAAATAAAAGAGGAGGGATTGAGAGGAATGTAGAATTTGTCTTTACAAACAAGCTGTAGATTGCTGATAGAGTTAGCACCTAGAGATAAAAGAAACAATGGGAGGGATTACACTGATTGATGAATGGGAAAAGAGATTTGCCTTTACAAACAAACTGTAGGTTTGCTAGTAAATGAAATTGGGTAACAGAAGATGAAAGAAGAAACGGGGTGGGGGGGGGTAGGATGGGGGATACTATGAATTCTATAAGAATTAAAAATTAAAAGGAAGGGTTATATATTAGAGGGGAATCTTAGGTGTTCCGGGAAGTCTGTGCCTCTCAAATACCTCAGCCTATGGAGAAAGAGAGCGGGAAAAGTGGCTGGGAAAATAGGATAAAAAAGAGGCGGCGTCCTCCAAAAATATGAGAGATCCCAGGGAAATGTCCCATGGCCTCTCCCTTTATTCGAATAAAGCCAAAAGGACTCCTCTGTCTCCTTTTTGGACATAAACCTCTGGTGTTTGTGGATTAATTTTCCTTACATGGTTGAGCAGGGAAGGTGACCCTGTGCCAGGAGCTTTTCTTGGCTGGAGCAAAGCCTCAGCACACAGAGACCTTGCTGGCCCTGGGCCAGGAGGGATTGTGCCCATGGAGCAGAGCCCAAATTTCTTCTCTCAGGCAGCTTTAGGACACAGAACATGGAGAAGCCAGAACCGACTCTCTGCAGCCTTCTGGAGTCCTCTGTAAGAATCCTGTGTGTGAAGCACCCTGGGAACATGGTTTACATGACAGGGGTGGCCAATTCAGAGGCCTTTTCTCCCCCATGGGCTCAGGGTGTGGCACTTGCCATTTCCAAGGGCTCTGCAGTTTCCAGAGGGGCCTTTTTTGCTAAGCTGTGAACAGCCCTGAGAACCTGTCTTGAACCTGCTTTTTCTGCAAATGTACTCAAGGTATCCTCTTTGTTTGCAGTCTCAGGTCCTGTGTGCGTCCTGATGAACCAGCTTAAGGGTGGAACATGTCTATTGGGGGGGGTGTTCTCCTTCTCTAGTGTTTTTTGGGGGTTTTATGTTTGTTTGGTTGGTTTTTATTTTGTTATTTTGCTGCTGTTGTGGATTTGGTTTGGGTGCATTTTTGTTTGATTTTGCTTTCTGTTTTTAATCAACTCCTCCTGGCAGCTCTGGGCAGGGCTCTATAACTTTATCTGACACTTGTATGTGAACTTAGCAAAGGCCAGCTGCATGGTCAATACCTGTCCATCAATCAAAAATGGTCCTGCTCAGTCTGAGCTCTTGCACACAGTGGATGGAGATTAAGTCCCTGTGTTACAAATGAAAGGTATTTTAGGAAAGACCTTTGGATTTGTCCCACTCGGGGAAAAGGACAAACCCATCCGTGGAATTGTCTTTGCCCAAGGACCTGGTTACCCTTGGTGGGTAATGCAGAGATGGGGAAACCCATTGTGTACCTCAGGGAAACCTAATCTTAAGTGAGAACGATGTGTAAGGTTTTCATTATGCAGATGATAATAGAGTAAGGGGTGGATAATGTCTTGGGTTGGAATACAGGATGTGGCCTAAAAGTATGTATTCTATCACCATCTGTTGAAAGCAGGTGGGACAATCATCTTTATCTTTTCCACAATCCATCCTCCCTCCAGGAAGATATAATCTGCTGATAGCCCATTAAGTCCTACTGTATGAGATACATCTACCCAGCTCCAGGGGAGGAGCAAAGCCTTTTCTACCTGGATAAAAACTGACATTTGGAACATCAGGACAGCCTTTTCCCACAGGATTCCACCACAAGCAAAACAGCTAAGCAAATCAGCGACAAAAGGAGATTGCTGCCCAATAAACCAGCAGAGGATACTGACGAGGAACCTGGGGTGAGTTCTGGCACCAGGAGAGCAGCTGCGGGCCTGAGAACAGAACGTGGGATGAACCATCAGTCCCAGGCAGCAGCCCTGGACAGTGGAGCTGGGAGGAGCCATCTGCCAGGGAGACCGGCTGCTGGAGGGAGAACGAAAGATAAGCCAGCCCCCTGATAAGGGAAATGGACCCATGGGAACCATCCAGCAGCAGATGGTTGGGGCAACTGCAGGCCCATTATCAAAAGACACTTGGGGAACAGTTATCAGCTGGGGCAATTAACACCTTCCCCCGGGCATTCAAGCAGGTAATAGATGGCCATGAAATGCAAGCAAAGATCAACCAAGGAGCACAGGACTGCTTCACATGCCTGGAATCGATAAGCCAGATAAGAACAGCTACTCTAGATAAGAGCAAAAAGGGGACCCAGGAGAAGCAACCAATGAGACCTTTTCAAAAGTAGATGAAGGAGAGCAATTAAGGTAATTACCTTCCCTTCCAGTGATTATTCCATCTAGGTAGGGGGTGTTGGGGGTTGGTTCCTTTTTTCCCTTAGCCCTCCGTGGAGTTTTTCCCATTGCCATGCTAAGGGTCTGTTGACTGCACCCTAGCACGGATGGGGGTGGGCAGGTAAAGCCAGTGCGGGGAGCGGCATTCCCCTTTGTGCACACTCACTCTCTCGGCTTGGAGGAGAAGGGTCGCTGGAAAAACCTCGCTCTGCCACACCAATGCCAGGAGCTCTTTTCCCTCGCCTGGGGATCCCCTGCCCAGGATGATCTCCCAGCTTCATCTCCACGCATCCTGCTGGAGCACCGGCACCGACTCGGCCCCGAGATCCGCGAGCAGCGTCTCTCCTCCACCCTTCCCATCTGGGACACGGCCGCCATCGCCCCCAGTGTCCCTGCAGCCGAGTGGGATCACCGCACCTCCCCTGCTGCTGGGAGCTGTCCAGCCCTACCTGTCAGCTGGGACGGGAACTGCACCGCAGGGGAAAGGTGCCCAAACCGAAAGAACTGGTACTGGGTTCCTGTTCTGTTTTATTGTTCGTTTCGTAGCTGCTGTTGATTTGTTTGCCTTGAGATATATACCAGTAAAGAACTGTTATTCTTAATTTCCATACCTTTGCCTGAGAGCCCTTAAATTTCAAAATGATAATAATTTGGAGGGAGAGGGTTTACATTCTCCATTTCAAAGAGAAGCTGCTGCCTTTATTGGCAGACAGCTGTCCTCCAAACCAGGACACCAATGCATTCTTCTGTCCTGGGGGTCTCTCTGGTCCCTGGTGGTCGTGGACCCCAGTGTTCCAGTCAGCCCTGCTGAGCTGGCAGGACACTGAGGCTGGTGAATTTCCAGTTCCCCTTCTTACACAACGGGCATTGTGTGGATTCCAGAGGCCAGTGGATTTGGAGGACAAGTATTGTGTTAGCTCAGCTGGTGTCGGCTATTCATTATCTGGTAACATAAGGTTACAGAGTAGGCTATGACATCACAGAGCGGGCTATGACACCACAGAGTGGGTTATGCGAGGTCATTGAGCATCACAGGCTGTGTGACATCGCAAAGCTGACTGTGACATCACAGGAGTGGTTGTGTGACATCACAGGGATGTGATCTGATATAACAGCAGGGCTGTGTGAGGTCACTGGGTTGGTCACTCTGCCCCAGCCCCCCCTGACAGTTTCCCCAGACAAGTCCAATGCTGTTCATGCCCAGCAGGGTCCCCTGTCCCTCTGGATCCACCTGCTCCACCTGGAGCCACAGCCTCCCCCAAGGATGTTCCACAAATCAACCCCCAGAGCCTGACACAGGGACAAGGGGCCAGGGCTGTGTGACCAGGACATCAAGGACATGGATTATCCAGGTCACTGGGGCCTGGTTTGGGTTGCCCAGGGCAGGAAAGATGTCTGGCAGCTGGAGCAGCATTAGGGAAGGGCCTCCAAGGTGGGGCTGGAGCCCTCTGGCTGTGAGGAGAGGCTGAGGGAGCTGGGCTTGTCCAGCCCAGAGCAGGGAAGGCTGAGGGGCTCCTCATCCCAGCCTGGCAGAGCCACCCAGGAGCTGATGGAGAACACAGAGCCAGGCTCTTCACCGAGAGGCCTGGGGGAGACAAAACAATGGGTGGAAGGGGCAAGAAAAGAAATCAGACAGGACAGGAGGAGTTAAAATGAGCCAGGCTGGTTTCAGCATTTCCTCAACAACCAAATTAGCCTGTCACCTCCATATACCACTGACAGCTTTGAAAATAGAGCATTGTTTAAAGCGTTTAACCCCCACTCCAAGCAGAGCATCCTGATACAACACTTGGACAGCATTTCTATCTGTCACAGAATCATCTTTGTCTAAAATTGGTTTTGCAACAAATCCCTTGTGGATGGTAGACTCATCAGATACTGCTGGGAAATGGCACAGAGCTGAGGGAAGTGCTGTGATGATTATTAAATTGTATCATGTTCAACTTCTGTTTGTTGGCAGAGAAGAGAAATCTTCCTGTGCCTCTGAGTCTCACCTGTTCCTGACCCCCAATGGACACAATCCTGGTGAGTTGTGGTTCCCACTGCAGTGGGGGCACTTGCACCTCTCTCCATCCCCACAGCAGAGCTCCCTTGTCCCAGAAAGTGCCTGGCAATGCAGGGATGAAGGAAACAGGGCAGGCTGTGGGGATCAGGGGCAGGGCACAGCCAGGGATTTGGGGTGGTTGTGAGCCCAGGGCAGGAGCCGGCCCTTGGCCTTGGTGAAGCTCATCCAATTGTCCTGGGCCCATGGCTGCAGCCTGTGCAGATCCCTCTGCAGAGCTTCCTGCCCTGCAGCACAGCCACACTCCCAGCCAGCTTGGGCTCACCTGGCAACTGGCTGAGGGTGCCCTCGATGGCCTCGTCCAGATCAGCAAGAAAGAGATTGAACTGCCCTGGCACCAGTCCTGAGCCCTGGGGACACCCCTGGATGTGGCTCCATTGCCCAGCACTCCTTGGGCTGGACTTCTCTTATTTATGGAGCTGTGCCTTCCCTTGGTTTGTTGGCTGACAAGAAATGAACATCCCTCTCTGTCACAGGCAGCTCCTTCTCCAAGGAAAGAAGGTGGGAGTTGGTTGCAAGGAGCTGAAAGCTGCAGGCACAGCCTGGGGTGGAGGGAGCTCAGGTTTGCACAAGGCTGCTCTGAGTGCCAGGGATGGATGGGGGAGATGGTGGGGTGGGGGTAGGGACAGAGTCTGACTGACTGACAGACATAAAGGATCTTGGTTTCCTATTTGTTCAGACTGCATTAGGAGGTGCTTGGGATCAACGTCTACTGGAGATTGCTGACATCAGTGTCTAGGCTGGAAAAGAATCAACTGGAAAATGAAAGGTGTTCTGTCATTATTTTTTAAATGTTATGGATTCATTTTCAGTACACTTCTGAATTCTGTCTAATTAACCACACTGCAATTTGATACAATGATTTCCGTGGGCTTTCCTTGTTCTGGTGTTTTGCAATGTTAATGAGCCCTGGGGCACTGAATTCCTGAACTGAAGTGAATTCTGCTTCACAATCGGGATCCTCCAAGGATGATCCTATCCTCGTGCTCCTGGAGAGGGACTGGACATGGGTTTCACCAACACTTCCAATTAAAAAAGGAAGAGACGACAATGTGACATCCCTCCTTTGTGTATGGACACAGGACAGGGACCCTGTCCCCACCTCTTTCTGCAGGCACTGCTCACCTGGTCATCCATAGAGGGAGCCAGGTGCTTCTGTCACAGAAAACCCACCAGATTTTCAGCCACATGTGGCTGGAGACAATGCAGCATTACAGACACACTGGTGGCACTGGGCTGGACTGGGAGGAAAGGGGAAAGCAGGGGGGTCCTCGGAGAAGGGTCCTGCAGAAGCAATGGGGTGCAGGAGCTGCTGTGCTCCTGCCCAGAAGCACTGGGGTCCTGGCCAAGAGGCACAGCTGGGGCAGGGGCTGCATCGTGGGTCCTCCAGGGTGGTCCTGGACTGACAGGGATGGGAATGCAATGGTGGACCCAGGGTATGGGGTCCCCTGGAAAAGATCCATGGGGCAGGGGTTTTGTCTGGGGTGTCAGTAGGGGTGCACTGGGCTGTGCTGGGACAGACTGGGATAGTTGGGTGTGGTAGCCATGCAAGGGGAGGGACTGACACTGGCAGAACTCATGGTACCCACCAGAGGTGTCTTCAGAATCTCAAAATCATCTAAATCTGTCTGCAGAGAGAGCAGGAGAACTCCCTGGTCAATGGGATGTGCCTGGTGCCAGCAAGGGATGGGGACTGAACTGCCACACCAAATTCCCTGAGGGGATGCTCTCCAACCCCAGCACCCCACTCACCTCTTGGAGATCATCTTGGGTTCCTTCCAGGAGTGCCTGGGAAAGGACAACAAAGGCTTGGTCTGGACTGGGCCTTGTGGGGCTGTGGGAGGACAGGGGTGCATGGAGCAGGGCAGAGGCAAAGGACTGGGAATGGGAATTCAGGGCCTCCAAGGAGATCTGTTTGAGGTGGGGGGAGACCCAAGGACACTGAACTGGGGTGACCTGAAGAGCCCAAGGGACTGGAATGGGGTTGTGGAAGGGGCCCTGTGTGGGATGCAGGGGAGGAGAAAGGAATTCCAGTCTAGGGACATGGGACTGCAAGGGAGGGGCTTGGTGGGAACAGAAGAAATAGGATAGTTGAGGACAAAACCAATGGGACTGGGAGAGGATTTGGGAGGAGAGGGGAAATGAGGGAACGGTATTGGAAGATACCGCTCTAGTGGCCAAGGAACTTCTTGCTCTGTGTCCCACAGCTTCGGCATCTCTGTCACTGCACGGCTGCTGGGCCTGTTCCATGATTTTTTCCACCCATGACCCACTGCTGCTCCACTGAATCACAGAATCACAGAATTTAGGTTGCAAAAGACCTTTGAGATCATCCAGTCCAACCGATGACCTAACACCACTTTGTTACCAGGCGATGGCACTGAGTGCCACATCCAGTCTTTCCTTAAACACCTCCAGGGACAGTGAATCCAACACCTCCCTGGGCAGCCCATTCCAATGCCCAGTCACCCATTCTGTGAATAAATTCTTTTAATGTCCAGGCTAAGCCTCCCTGTGGTGCAGCCTAAGGCTGTGTCCTCTTGTCCTGTCTCTGTTCCCTGGGAGAAGGGACAATCCCCACCTGGCTGCACCCTCCTGCCAGGGAGTTGCAGAGAGTAAGAAGGTCCCTCCCGAGCCTCCTCTTGTCCAGGATAAACAACCCCAGCTCCCTCAGCAGCTGCTTGTGGGATTTGTGTTCCACACCTTCTCCCCTGCTGTTCCACAGCTGCTGCTCCTATTCCAGAGCGACTGCAACCCCTCCAGTGGTGCTGCTCTCAGTGCAGTGCTGCTGGTCTGTGACACTGCAGGGACTCCTGGAACCATGGGGACATTATGGCACTGAAGGGGCACATGGAACCATGGATCCAGGACTCTTTGTTAAAACTCCCAAGACAAGAGTTTTAACTGCTAGAGCCCCTTCACAGCAGTGGTTTTAGTGACCCCACATGTCCCCATTTGAGTCCCCACACCCTGCAGCCCCACAGTCAGATCAGGTTTCCTCACCAGTTCAACCCCAGGTTTCCCATGGCAGAGTCTCAGATGTCTCATTCCACAAAGCCATTTATTCACAGGGACCACTCAAGCTGCTGCATATGAGCAGGACCCTGAACAAAGGACCCTTGGCTCATGTTGTTTGTCTTGCCATTTTCCCTCTTTTATTCACATTTCCTGCCCTTTTCCCCTCAATTTTCCCACCACTTTAGCTCTCACGTTTTCCCCCCTTCTGTCCCCTCACATTTCCCATCATTTTGGGCTCCTGTTACCTGCCTTTTTTCCCCTCACATTTCACACCCATTTTTCATGCCCATTTCCTGTCTTTTATCACTCATATTTCATTCCCCTTCCCCCCTCAAATTCCCTGCCCTTTTCTCCCCTCATTTCTCGCCATTTTTCCCTCTCACATTTCTTGTCTTTCCATGCCATCACATTTGCCATCATTTTTCCCCTCACATATTCCACCTTTTCTCCATTTGTTTTGCACACTTTCTTCCTCTCATTTCCCATTGCTTTCACTCGAGTTTACTCTCCTTTAATGCCTTCCATTTCCCAGCCTTTTCTTCCCTCAGGTTTCCTGCCCTTTTCGTCTGTGAGAGTCTGTCTTAAAGCCTCTCGTTTGTTCTGCCCAACGACCCTCGCCTGAGGCCTAAGAAACTCCTCAAACTGCAGTTTAAAGGCGCTGGCCAGGGATGGGAGGAATGCCAAGTGATTGTTCGCAGTGGTGGTGCCTCTTGGACTAGGACTGGCTTCTCATGACGGCTAGTCATGGTGCGCTGAACTGTGTTTACTTAACAAAGCTCCTACAGGTGGGAGAACAATGGACTGGTCAAGATACAGGGTGCTCTGTGTTTGTTCCATTGACAAGAACTGTGTGGTGTTCCTGAAGCTTGCCGTAATGCGCTGCTCTAGAGCAAGGTACTGCCTGCAGCGTCCTGTTTCCACCTGTTTCTTGGAGCAACGATCTCCACATACAATAGTCCATAAATCTTCCCACCTTTTGGCCAGAGGACACTCGCTTTGGAAAAGACTATAAAAAGACGCCCTCAGACTAGAGACCCCCTGAGATCTCCCCAGACAGCAGTGGACACCTATTGGCTGGTACCACGAGGATCGTCTGCCCATCTTGGTAGCTATAATCCCAACCCCTCTTTCTCTCTTTCTCTCTCTCCCTCTCTTTTATTTCCTATCCCTCTATCACATTTGGTTGGCACTAAATAAAAGCACGTTCTTGCAAAAGTAAACTGGTTTTGTCCCCTGCTGTGTCTTTTGCGCTCTGAGATCCCTAAAAGAACCTATCAGGACTCCACATGTAGTGTGGACCCTGACATCCTCCCTTCATGTTTTCCGGCATTTTCTCCCTCATATTCCCCTCCCAATCTCCTTTTGTCCCCTTCTTTCCTCCAGTTTTGTCCCCTCATGTTCCCTCCTGCAAGGTTTCTCCTTCCTCCACCTCCTCGCCTGGCGTGTCTCCATGTCCATCCCCTAGTTGCACAGCAGTTGGCTTTTGTTCATGGTTTTGGTAAATCAGGTCTGCTAACTTCATTCTTTTTAGTGAAATTGTTCTTCTCATCCTGTGACCTTTCATTTTGCAGAGTGCTCCATCGCCAAGCAGGATGGAGGAGTTTCAGTGGGAGAGCAGTGCATGGTTTAATGTTTCATGGGAGCATCCTGGATAACTGGGGTCCAACGCCCTAGCACAGCTCCCAGGCTTTGCCCTGACAGCCCCAGGCTGCTGTGACCTGGAACCAGCCAGGCTGCAGGTCCGGCAGGACAGCGACAGCGGACGGAGCACGCAGCTGGCCATGAGCCTGCGAGCACAGTTCACCTCTTTCCCTGCCACGACGATATTTTACATTTCCTTTCCCCTCGAAATCAATTTCACCCCCTCCGAGTGTTATAATTGTTTCAAATCAAGGACTCAAGGCCGAGATAAGGAGGTAAAAGTAACAGCTCTTTACTACTCTAACTCACAGCACAAGTAGAAAACAACAGTAGTTATTAAAATTACCAACGAAAAACAGAAGAAAAAGCCATTTGTAGTCCTTTCTTAGACGCGGACACACTCGGTCTGTGTCCGTTCCTGGGGGTGTAACTGTAGCAGGGCCGGCACATCTGCAGGCGCAGGCGGGAGCCAGGGAGGTGGAGTGGAACAGCCGCGGCCGGGCTGGCTCAGGTGGGAGCTCTTCGCTCCGGTCCTGTGTCCAGATGACCAGTTGTATTCCCAGAGGTAGGAAGTATTTGGTCTTTGGTGGTCAGCAGTGCCTCCGAGGTAGCAGGGCAGATGCTGGGCAGCTGAATGCAGCCGGCCCCCGGGTCTCCTACCTCCTCACACTGCCGAGCAGACTGGAGAAGTTCCCCCTCCCCCTCTCTCTCGCCGGAAACAGCCGGGCCCCTCCAGAAGCCTCGTGCTCCCCTGAGTAGCTCCCCCCCCTCCCCCCCTCCCCGGAAGTCCGCATCCCCCTCCGGGTAGCTCCGGTCCCACCCACCCGCCCGTCCAGGGCCATCACAAAACCCTGGCCACAGCCAGCAGGTTTGTTAGCATTACAATGGGAAGAATTCTCCCCACTCATACATTGAAGGAACACAATCCCAACCTTCAACATTATCCACTCCGAATTTTTCCCATGCTAACATGCTACAGCAAATTAAAAACCTTTAAATCATATACATACAGGCAGTTACAGGCGCAGTATCATAGATAATTCACCCTAGAACAAGGTCTCCTTGGGGGATGCATCGGGTCTCTCCATCCTTTTGCATCACCCACCAAGTGCAACCTGGTCCTTGAGCGAAAACCACCCTACGAACAGGATTGTCTTTGCTGGAGGCAGAGTTCACCCAAACAGTTTTCCCTAACATGCCTCTCAGGTGTACCACTGGGACCTTATCTCTATCTGGTGTTCCCAAGAGCTAAGACTGAGCAGGGCCTGCTCGGTTAGTGGAACCTCGGGTATTCACTAACCATGTGGCCTTTGGTAAATTAATCTCCCAGTTCTTAAAAGTCCCCCCACTAAGTGCTTTTACGGTGGTTTTAAGCAGGCCATTGCACTGTTCGACTTTCTCAGCCACTGGTGCATGGTAGGGAATATGGTACACCCACTCAATGCTATGTTCTTTAGTCCAGGTGCTAACAAGGCTATTTTTGAAATGAGTCCCATTGTCTGACTCAGTTCTCTCAGCGGTACCATGTCTCCAAAGGACTTGTTTTTCCAGGCCTAGGATGGTGTTCTTAGCAGTAGCGTGGGGCACAGGGTAGGTCTCCAACTACCCGGTGGTGGCTTCCACCATGGTCAGCACGTAGCGCTTGCCTTGGCGGGTCTGAGGCAATGTGATGTAGTCAATCTGCCAGGCCTCTCCGTACTTGTATTTGGACCATCGCTCACCATACCAGAGGGGCTTCACCCGCTTGGCTTGCTTGATGGCAGCACACATCTCACAGTCATGGATAACCTGGGAAATACTGTCTATGGTTAGATCCACCCTTCGGTCTCGTGCCCACTTATAGGTGGCGTTTCTGCCCTGATGACCTGAGGCATCATGGGCCCATTGAGCCAGGAACAATTCTCCCTTGTGTTCCCAATCTAAGTCTATCTTTGACACCTCTATCTGTGCAGCCTGATCTACCCGCTCGTTGTGCCGGTGTTCTTCACTAGCCCGACTCTTGGGAACATGGGCATCCACATGGCGGACTTTCACAGGTAGCTTCTTTATCCGAGTGGCAATGTCTTTCCACTCATCAGCAGCTCAGATTGGCTTTCCTCTACGTTGCTAGTCAGCCTTTTTCTACCTTTCCAGCCATCCCCACAGAGCATTGGCTACCATTCATGAATCAGTGTAGAGGTAGAGCTTTGGCCATTTCTCTCTCTCAGCAATGTCCAAGGCCAGCTGAACAGCTTTGAGTTCAGCAAGTTGGCTTGATCCACCTTCTCCTTCGGTAGCTTGTGCAACCTGTCGTGTGGGGCTCCATACGGCTGCTTTCCACTTCCGATTCATTCCCACGATGCGACAGGAACCGTCGGTGAAAAGACCGTAGCATGTTTCATTTGCTGGCAGCTGGTTGTACGGTGGGGCTTCTTCAGCTCGGGTCACTTGCTTCTGCTCCTCCTCCTCAGCGAGACCAAAATCTTCACCTTCTGGCCAGTTTGTAATTATTTCCAAAATCCCAGGGCGATTTGGGTTACCAATGTGGGCGCGCTGCGTGATGAGGGCAATCCACTTGCTCTATGTGGCGTCGGTGGCATGGTGGGTAGAAGGAACCTTTCCTTTGAACATCTACTCCAGCACTGGCAGTCGGGGTGCCAGGAGAAGTTGTGCTTCTGTGCTAATTACCTCTGAGGCAGCTTGAACTCCTTCATAGGCAGCCAAGATTTCCTTCTCCGTCGGAGTGTAATTGGCTTCAGAACCTCTGTAACCTCTGCTCCAGAATCCCAGGGGTCGGCCTCGAGTTTCACCAGGCACCTTCTGCCAAAGGCTCCAGGACAGACCATGGTTCCCGGCTGCAGAGTAGAGAACATTTTTTACCTCTGGTCCTGTCTTGACTGGGCCAAAGGCTACAGCATGAGCGATCTCTTGTTCGATCTGGGCGAAGGCTTGCTGCTGTTCAGGGCCCCAGTGGAAATCGTTCTTCTTGCGGGTGACTAGGTAGAGAGGGCTCACAATCTGGCTGTACTCAGGGATATGCATTCTCCAAAAGCCTATGGCACCTAGGAAAGCTTGTGTTTCCTTCTTGCTTGTTGGTGCTGGCATTGCAGTGATCTTATTAATGACCTCAGTGGGGACCTGGCGCCGTCCATCTTGCCACTTCATTCTTAGGAACTGGATCTCTCGGGTAGGTCCTTTGACTTTGCTTTTCTTGATGGCGAAGCCAGCTTCCAGCAAAATCTGGGTGATTTTCTCTCCCTTCTCAAAGACCTCTGTTGCCGTGTTCCCCCACACAATGATGTCATCAATGTATTGCAAATGTTCTGGGGCCTCACCCTTTTCCAGTGCAGCCTGGATCAGCCCATGGCAGATGGTAGGGCTGTGTTTCCACCCCTGGGGCAGTCGGTTCCAGGTGTACTGCACACCCCTCCAGGTGAAAGCAAACTGAGGCCTGCACTCTGCTGCCAAAGGAATGGAGAAAAATGCATTGGCAATGTCAATGGTAGCATACCACTTCGCTGCCTTGGACTCCAGCTCGTACTGCAGTTCCAGCATGTCCGGCACGGCTGCGCTCAGCGGTGGAGTCACTTCATTCAAGGCACGATAGTCCACAGTCAATCTCCATTCCCCCTCAGACTTGAGCACAGGCCAGATGGGGCTGTTGAAGGGTGAGTGGGTTTTGCTGACCACCCCTTGGCTCTCCAGCTCACGGATCATCTTGTGGATGGGGATCACAGCATCTCGATTTGTCCGGTACTGCCGGCGGTGCACTGTCATGGTGGCAATTGGTACCTGTTGCTCTGTCACTTTCAGGAGTCCCACTGCAGATGGATTTTCTGACAGTCCAGGCAAGGTGTTCAACTGCTTAATACTCTCTGCCGATACAGCAGCTATTCCAAAAGCCCACCTGAATCCCCTTGGATCTTTGTAGTAGCCATTCCTGAGGAAGTCTATGCCTAGAATGCACAGTGCCCCTGGGCCAGTCACAATCGGATGTTTCTGCCACCCCTTTCCTGTCAGGCTAATCTCAGCTTCCAGCAAAGTAAATTCCTGTGATCCCCCTGTCACCCCAACAATGGAAACAGGTACCTTCCCCACATGTTCTGATGGTATCAGGGTGCATTTTGAACCAGTATCAACTAACATTCTATGTTTCTGTGGCTTTGATATGCCAGGCCATCGCACTCACACTACCTAGTAGATCTTGTTATCCCATGCCTCTCCCTGGCTAGAGACAGGGCCCCTCTAGCCCTGGTTATTATTTCCTTCCTGGGCATACATAGTGGAGGTCCCTTCCAGGGGATCTGACAGATCATCCTCCCTTCTGTAGTACCCTGCACCTTGGCTGTGGGAGGTCGAGGCTACCTTCATTTTAGCACAGTTCCCTCGGTTGGCATTTCCCTCCCTGAGCTGACGCACCCGTGCTGCCAGGACAGAAGTGGGCTTCCCATCCCATTTTTCCATGTCTTCCCCATGGTCCCGCAGGAAGAACTACAGGTCAGTTTGTGAGGGGTATCTTCTGTCCCTAGCTGGGGGGCGTTGGGTGTGCGATTTGGGGCCTGTGACTCGTACTGGTGCTGCATTGATCTTCTTTATCTCTTCCCTTATAATCTCCCTCACCTCTCCTTTCAACCCTCTCATCCCCTTCATCTCCTCTTGGACATGTTGGAGGTCCCTGGCCACAGCAGAGACCTTGGCCTGCACTGGGCCATTAATCATACTGTCAAAATTTCTGAGCTTGCTGGCAACAGAACCTACTGTCTCTCAGTGGTCATCAGCCCTAATCAGTGCAATGTAGGTAGTAAATTCAGATGGCCCCAGGGTTGCCAGATCCCACAACATCTGCCCTGTGCACCTGACCTTGTCAGGGTCATTGTCATGCTGTTCATTCTTCCCAAAGAGTACCTCTAATACTGCCACTTCCCTCAGCTGCTGGATCCCTTCATCAATGGTCTTCCAGTGCATTCTATGGTGGTGCTCCTGCATTCTCTCTTTGTGGATAAACTTCTCTCTCACACTCATTAGAAGCCGTTCCCAAAGGGAAAGGAGGCCTTGCTCCCTTACAAATGTCTGGTCCACACCTGAGTCCTGGGACAAGGATCCCAAATTCCTGGCTTCAGTGCCATCCAGTTGTACACCTCTCCCCATAAGGTCTCAGACAGGAAGTAACCAGGTTGTAAAAGCCTCACGGCTCCGTCGTACAATGTCTTTTCGCAGGTTACGGAGAGTGTCATATGAGAGAGACTCGGTGACAATCTCAACCTCTGGCTCCCTTGCTGACTGTGAGGACCCTCCTGGCTGATCCCCACTATCTAGGTGCTTTGTTTTAATCTTAGATTTCCTAGTTTCCACAGGGGCAACTGCTGCTGGCTGTGGCTGCCCCTGTGATCCAGCTGGAACCTGGACAGATGTAACATCTATGGGTTCCACTGCAGCACCATCAGACTCTCCCTCTTTAGGGCAGGGGGAGGGTTTCTCACTAGCTGGGGAAAGGTGCTCCTTCAACACCTGGCCCATGTCCCGTATCTCCTTCACTAGAACCCTCACCCACTCTGGCTGGTTCATTTCTGCAGTGGGCTGTGGGTAAACACCAGGCTCTGGGGCAGCATCTCTAGTCTCTGGGACAGGGGCAGGCTCTGGGGCAGCATCCCTAGTCTCTGGGACAGGGGCAGGCTCTGGGGCAGCATGTTTCACGGTTGTTATCCAAGCCAGTATTCCCTTGTTTCTGAATGCTAAGTAAAGCAGGCCCATCAGCAACACCAGAATATACGGAAAATAATACTAGCAATTAAAGCAAATCTGAAATCCTTGAAAACTGGTGGGGTAGCCTCAAAAAACTGGGTGACAGGTTGGGAGAAAATTTTCCTTGCATTCATTGCCTCACAGTAAGTACCATTGTTGAAATAATCCCAGAAACACGCAGTTAGAGTACGATAGCTCTGGATCCATGTGGCAAATTTCCAGAAAAAATTAAAAACCCATGAATTCCTGACAAAATCAATCCAAAACACAAATCGGATCATAGCTACAATAAATTTTGTGAGGGGGCCCATATTCAAAAAAGGGCTTGCAAATGGGAGAGAAATATCTGTGACCATGTGGAGCCCAAACCAGATTAAACTAGACAACATGTTGCTGCTTAAGAGCTGCTACCCTCTCTTAACTCGCCTTTTAATGCCCTCAGCCCCACGTTGGGCGCCAAAATCTGTCCCGGTTTTAGGACAGGGTTCTGCCAATAAACGGCAGAAGTTTCCCTTTGAAATAGAGAAATCAATGTCACCCCCCTCCGAGTGTTATAATTGTTTCAAATCAAGGACTCAAGGCCGAGATGAGGAGGTAAAAGTAACAGCTCTTTACTACTCTAACTCACAGCACAAGTAGAAAACAACAGTAATTATTAAAATTACCAACGAAAAACAGAAGAAAAAGCCATTTGTAGTCCTTTCTTAGACGCGGACACACTCAGTCTGTATCCATTCCTGGGGGTGTAACTGTAGCAGGGCCGGCACAGCTGCAGGCGCAGGCGGGGAGCCAGGGAGGTGGAGTGGAACAGCCGCGGCCGGGCTGGCTCAGGTGGGAGCTCTTCGCTCCGGTCCTGTGTCCAGATGACCAGTTGTATTCCCAGAGGTAGGAAGTATTTGGTCTTTGGTGGTCAGCAGTGCCTCCGAGGTAGCAGGGCAGATGCTGGGCAGCTGAATGCAGCCGGCCCCCCGGTCTCCTACCTCCTCACACTGCCGAGCAGACTGGAGAAGTTCCCCCTCCCCCTCTCTCTCGCCGGAAACAGCCGGGCCCCTCCAGAAGCCTCGTGCTCCCCTGAGTAGCTCCCCCCCCCCCCCTCCCCGGAAGTCCGCATCCCCCTCCGGGTAGCTCCGGTCCCACCCACCCGCCCGTCCAGGGCCATCACAAAACCCTGGCCACAGCCAGCAGGTTTGTTAGCATTACAATGGGAAGAATTCTCCCCACTCATACATTGAAGGAACACAATCCCAACCTTCAACAGTAGGATACCAGCCCTGGCACAGGCTCTGCCGAGGAGGGGGACAGCAGAGGGGCTGCAGCTCCTGTTCCTTCCTCTGCTCTGTCCTGTCCTGTCACAGCACCCTCTGCAGCTCTCCTTTCTCTCCTGCTCCATTAGATGCCAGCTGGGTACCTGTTTATGCACAGGAAGCCGTGGACTTCATCCAGGCCTTTGCCAGCAGGCCCAACCAGGTACCCATGGCTTGTTGGGTGGTGACTGTGCCTGGCCAGGGGTGCTGGCTCTGCTGAGCAGCTGCTCCCACAGGGCACTGCACCCCAGGGCTCTAGTCCTGCTGACTGGGTGTCCTCACTTTATGCTGCCCTGTTGTCTCTGTGCCCCAGCTCCGGGACAAGGACCTGCAGCTGAAGTTCCTTGACAGCATCTGCACCCTGTGCTGAGCAGCCAAGGACAGTGGCTGCTCCCAGGTTCTGGATGTTTTCTGCAGCAGATACACACTGGGAGAGATGATTGAGGTGAGGAGGCACGCAGCACTCTGGGGAAGGGGCAAGGACCCCCAGCAGCCCGTGAGGGCTCCACTTGGGCAGGGCAAAGCTCTGGTGGCTGTGGGTGCTGGCAGCTGCCAGGTTCCAGCCCAGCTGTGCTCTGCAGGTGCTGCTGAAATTGGAGCCCAAGTACAAGATCTGTACCCAGTTGCGGCGGCTCGCCATGCTCGCCCTCGCCGGACTGAGGTACTGGCCCAAGTGCCTGCAGACCCCTGCCCAGTGCTCTGTGCCCACCTGCCCATCCCTGCTGGCAGCCCTGCCCCAGTGCTACAGGAGACCTTGGGGTGCTGCTCCCAGCACGAGTGTCCAACTGGGCCCCTTTGTCTTTGCAGCACCATCAGGACAGTGCTGGGGAGCAGAAAACTTTTAAGAGTCTGATTTGACAGCGTCTTTTTCCTTCGTTCAAACAGAGAAATGCAGAGTCTGGAAGCGTCCTTCTATGCTCAGTTAAGTCCTGGGTGAACCGGAGGAGCGTCCAGTCCCTCTGGGCTGCTCCTGGCCATCCCATGCTGCCTTAGGACCAAAGATCCAGGGCAGGCCATGGTCTCAGCTTCACTTTCCTACCCTCATCCCTTCATCCCTTGCCAGGCTCCAGCCACATCCAAGAATGTTGGCTGCTGTGTCCCCAGCACAAAACCTGCTCCTGTGTCCCTCCTCTCACACTGGGAGTTCAGATCAGTCTTCTGGTGGTGGGGGAGAGAGCAGAATCACAGCCACTGCTCTCTGTCGTCCTTGCAGACCCTGCATGCTATGGACACCATGCTGGAGGTGATGGTGCTCAGGTCTCCTGCCTCCAAAACCAGCGAGATGCTGCAGGACATCTTGGAGGTCTGGCCTGTGCACAGACTGGGGGGGTCAGAGGCTGTTTCTCACTCTGGAGATGAAGGAGCCCGGGGCTGTGTTCAGTCTTTTCCTGGCTCTTGTCCTAGCCAGAAGCAGGACACACCCCAGGGCATAAGGAAGGCTGGAGGGACAGTGCAAGTGTGTCTCAGGAGCAGGGCTGAGCTGCTGCTGCTGCTGCTGCTGGAGTGGGAGTCTGCTTGTGGGGCTCACCTGCAGCTACTCTCTTCCCAGGTTCTGCTGGGCTACTTGTTCTTTGAGACAGTGGCAGTGCAGGAGAGGGTCATGGGCAGGGTTAGGCTGCTGAGCCATTTGCTGGCCAACCCTTCCTCTGTGCAGGTAAGGACCTGCTCCCCACCAGCCAGATCATCCCTGTGTGTGTGTAAGAGTTGGTCTGAAGTTTCTCTGATCTGCCTCACAACCATCATCAGAGTCTGAGACCCTGGGACCCCCACCACTCACTCTGGGCTGGAGTTCTGGCCTGATCGAGGTGGATGCTTGCCAAGGATTGTTTGCAGGTGTGCTTGGTGCTTGCCACGGTACACTGCTCTCGAACAAGGTATTGGCTGTAGCGTCCTGTTTACTCCACAAGGCTCCCCACAGGTGTGAGGACAATGAACTTGTCAGAGGCTTGTTTTGGGTTTGGGAACCCAAAGCGTATCTGAAAATCTTCCCGCCTTTTGGCCAGAAGCCACTCGCTCTGGAAAAGGACTATAAAAAGTGACTTTTCTAATAAGACTTTCGCAATGTCTTTCTCCCCAACAGACTGAAGACGCGTCTCATCTGTCATCGGACTTGAGGATGGGTCCCATCTGTTGGTAGCTATATCCCATCCTTTCTCTCTTTCCCTCTCTCTTTCTCTCCACTGCAACACTGAATTCTAACACAATAAACTGCATTGCTGCTTTCTGCTTAACTAAACCTGAGTTTTTGCCTTTTGTCCTTTGTACCCTGGGATCGAACGAACCATCACGACTCCCGCTCGGGTTGGGCGGATCATGACATTGTGGTACAGTCACAGTGCATCCATTGTACAAAAACTTGAGTCTTCTGAGCTCTCCAAGAAGGGAAATGGTCCATCTGATGCTAAGGGCCCTGATGACGCTGTCAGAGAGGGCTGAGACGGTGAGCAGGCTGCTGTCAGGGACAGACATGTGGCACCTGGATTCTGAGGCCTTAGGGAAGGTGCTGGTTTGGCTGGGCTGTGAGTCAGGTGCTGGGGTGACTGCTCCAAAGGCCCTGCCTGCCATGGTGTGGCCTAGTGGCTGCATGGGGACCGAACAGCTACAGAAGTTCTCACAGAATGGAAACTGTCTTTTTCACAGGCAAGAATAATGAAAGGCCTCGTGCCCGAGCTGCTGAAATTCCTTTGGGATCAGTCTTGGGACATTTCAGTGATGGCCATGGACGCCTGCCGAAATGTGCTGGGGCAGCTGGAGAAGAGTGAGGCCAGCCTCACGGCTGTGAAGGTGGTGAATAATCTCTTCTACCTCTTTGATGCGGTAAGGCTGATGTGGGAGCCTGAGCCCTGCAGAGGGGCCCTGGGCAATGACAGCTGCCCTGCAGCCCAGCCCTGGGAGCAGCACTGGGAGCAGGTCCTGCTCCCCTGGGCTCTCCTGGGATGGATTCTGGGCCTTGAGACCCTGCAGCATCGCCTCTTGCCTCGGCCACCTCAGCTCAGCTGTTTCTGGCCATGGGCAGGGAGCTGCTGTGTGTGAAGCTCAGCTTTCCTCCTTCCTACCAGAAGGAGGAGTATGTACGGGAGCGCTCCATCTGCCTCTTCAGAGATCTGCTGGGCAAAACAGTGTGGAGGGACAAGAAGGCCATGAAGAAAAATGCCTGGAAGGCCCTGGTCCGGCTTGTCCTTCACATGAGTGACCAGGCGCCCAGCGTGCCCAAGGTACTGATGTCCAGGCTGGGCAGTGACCCAGAGAGGGGAGGTTGACACCCCAGGGGATCCCAGGCTTTGGGGTGAGGGCTGCTGGCAGTGGGCAGCATTCCCCCTGGGGAGTCCCTGGGAACCAGGGCCCGCAGGGCCGGACAGGCCGGCATGGCCATTTCCAGCCTTGCCCTGCCTGCCCCAGCAGGGCTCAGCAGCAGCCCGGCACAACCAAGGCCTGGACATGTGTGTCCCCAAAGGCTCCTCAGCCATCCCCACCGGTGTCCCTGCAGGGCTCTGCACCTCAATCCCTGCTCCCAAGAGACCCCCAGGATGCTTTTGCAAGGGCATATCCCAGCTTTCCAAGGGCACGGTCACCCCTGGAACAAAGCCCAAGTCTCCTTCCACAGGCCCTGGTGCCACCTCCCAGTTTCTGTCCTGCAGGCCTCCAGGGAAGCCATCCTGGCTATAGCAGAGCTCCTCAAGTGGAAAGACCTGGTGCAGACAGAGCAGACATGGAGGACGGGCGAGTGCTTGGTGAGGAAAAGCCCCAGGCTGGGCGAGCACTGCCCACCATACCATGCTGGGGCTGTGAGCTCTGCAGCTGGGCCTGTCCCAGGCTGCTGCCGCCCAGGGCCCAAAGCCTGGAGCTGCACCCTTGCCCCTGTCTCAAGAACAGCAGCCTCCTTCAGGCCCATGGCCCCTCCTTGGCCCCAGCATGAGGATGGGCTCTGGGGCACAGGGCTGCTGGCAGGAGGGGCTGCTCTGGCCAGCTGAGGACCTCTTAGAAATGCCCACCCCCCTGTGTTCTCCCCAGCTGGCCAAGGACAGCAGCAGGGCTGAATAGTTCGTGTGGGACAGCCAGCCCTACCTGCTGAGCCCTGAGACCCCCGTGCGAGAGGCGGCTCTCAGGTTAATTGGTGAGTCCCAGTGCCCAGGGTCCCTCCCGGGGCAGCCTGACCCCGTCCCCCCCCAGCCCTAGGGCTGCCACGGGGAGGGCTGGGCCTCCCTGTGCCCACTGTGAGTGGCTTTGATGGCCGCCTTGCCCAGTGCCACCCCCGGGCTGCTGAGGGGGTCAGGCGGGGCCAGGGGCCATGCTGCTGGATGTACACTGGGGAGCAGGGGCTGATGGAGCTCTGTGCCCAGGGCTGGCTGCACAGCACCTGAGAGAGCAGAGTGAGGACACCCTGGCTGAGGTCATCTTGAGTGAGTGGGGAGCGGGTCTTGGGGGAGCCAAGGGGTCTCTGCACATACAGGGGCTCATCTGGGCTCTCTTTGTGTTGCAGAACTTGACGCACTGCAAACAAGCGAGAAGGATGCCTCCCTCCATTCTCTGGCAGCTCAGACCAGCTTGATCCTGAAGTTTCTAAAACAGCAGCAAAGATCAAGGTTCTCCCTGCGCACACTGTGCTGCTGGTGCGCTGAGCAGAGAGGGACCTTCACATCAGATTTGTCAGGGGCACAAACTCAAACACCTGCTGAATGGTGAGGTGTGAAAGGATGCCCTGGCTTTCTAAGCTCCTTCTCAAAGTGCAGCCCAGCATTTCTGTGACCGCTGACTCCACCATCGCCCTGACTGGCAGGGACCCATTCCCCACAGCCCCTGAGCATGGTGTGAGCTGGTCTAGAATAACCCCGAGGTTGTGGCCAGTCGCCTCCTGGTTCCTGCTTAAAGGCTGAGCTGCTTGCCCTCAGCCCTTCTGCTCTTCTGTCTGCCTCCCCCAGGCTGGTCCAAATGAGGACAGAGCTGCTGCCTGTGGAGAGATCCAGATCTCAGTCCTGGGGAGGCTGCTGGGCCATCTTTTCAAGTCATTCAAGACAGAAAAGGCTGGTTGATGGCTCTGGATGGCCTCTGCACCCACTTCAAGTTCATCTGTCAGCAGGAAGGTAAGAGAAGCTGTGGTGGGCTGCATCCCTGCACACAGCCACATGCCCCCAATGCATCTGCTCATCTTTCCAGGCCTTATGATGGCCCCTTGTGTGCAGACACGGGGGCTCACGTGGGCTCTGCTTCTGTCACAGAATTTGAAAAATTGTGGGCCAGAGAGAAGGATCCTGGGTGCTCAGACCTGGCTGTCTTAAACCCTTGGTGAGGAGTCTGTGTGGCTGGATCCAAGCCCAGCCACAGACCTTTCTGAACCATATTTTCTTCTAGAATGTGAATTGCCTTATATATATAATTTATACCAGTAAACAAGATGTATAAATTATATGGATTATAAATATATAGAATTATATAGAATAATATGAGTAAATAATATAAGTCATATATTATCTCAGGTATAGAAATTCTATATATTATTTATACTATATATATTTGTTAGAGATATGTTAGCCTTTGAAATAAAATAAAGAATCTATTTAAAATTGATTATGGAAAGGTTAATGACTGCACTGCAAGTAGCTCTATACACGAGTATAGTGCAACATTTTCGAAACAATATGGAAACACTAATGGTAAAGGTAGCAGACTATCTTGGGGAAGAACAGTGAGAATTGCAGGTGGAAAATGTACGGAGGAATGGGTGGTAAACATGACGGGGCACAATAGTGGGGAAACTTGAGGGACAAAATAGTGGGGAAACGTGAGGGAAAAAAATGGTGGAGAATGTGAGGGGCCAAATGTTGGGGAAACATGAGGGGGACAAGCAGTGAAAAATTTGAGAGGCCAAAAGCACAGAAAACAACAGGAGGGAAAAAGGGACGGAAACAACGGCGGGGGGGGGGAAGGCAGGAAGCAGGAGTAAAAAGTTGGGAAATGGAAGGCAGAAAAGGACAGGAAACTTGAAAGAAAAGGATGGGAAATGAGAGAAATAAAGGGTGTGAAACAGAAGAGAAGGTAGGAAACATGAGGGAAAAAAATGATGGCAAATGTGGGTGGACAGAAGGGTAGGAGTTGTGAGGGGGAACAAATGGAAGGAAATGTGAGGGGACAAAATGGCAAGAAATGTGAGGGGGAAATGGGGGGATAGTGTGAGGGGAGAAAAGAACAGGAAACTTGAGGGGAAAAAGGGCAGGAAACAACAGGGGAAAAAGAGGGGAAACGTGAGGAGAGAAAAGGTGTGCGAAAGATAAGGAGAAAAAAGGCAGGAAAGATGAGGCCAAAAATAACAGGAAATGTGAGGAGACAAATGGGAGGGAAATCTGAGAGTAAAAGTGGTGGGAAACTTGAGGGAAAAGGCTGGGAAATGTGAATAAAAATGGAGAAATGGTGAGAGAAATGTCATGAGCCCAGGGTCTTTTGTTCAGGATCCTGCTCAGATGCAGAAGCTCCAGCTGTTTCTGTGTACTGCACTGTGAATAAATGGCTTAGTGGAATGAGACATCTGAGACTCTGCCATGGGAAACCTGGGGTTGAACTGGTGAGGAAACCTGGTCTGACTGTGGGGCTGCAGGGTGTGGGGACTCAAACAGGGACATGTGGGGTCAATGGAACCACTGCTGTGAAGGGGCTTCAGTCCCAGCAGTAAAAATCTCTGACCTTGGGAGTTTTAGC
The DNA here is from genome assembly GCA_030060385.1 of Muscicapa striata striata. Classification (NCBI taxonomy): domain Eukaryota; kingdom Metazoa; phylum Chordata; class Aves; order Passeriformes; family Muscicapidae; genus Muscicapa; species Muscicapa striata. Next base: position 61,230 of record JAREIS010000628.1, read on the forward strand.
AGAGTCTCGGGAGTTGTATGAAGCAGAGTGACGCAGAGTTCCCTGGCAAGCACAGGAGAGAGGTATTTATTGCAAAAAACAGGCCTTTTAAAGCAGTTGGGCCATTATCAGTTACATTCCATAGAAGCACAACAAACGCAATTCACCAACCACCATAAACCAAGATGTGAACACATAATGGTTATATAACTCGCAGGTCCGTTGCCCGCGGTGGCCGGAGGGGAAGGCCTGGTGGGGTGTTCGGCGAGGGAAGCGTTTCCCTCGGCGGCCTCGACCCTCTTTCCCTGCGGTGTCCCGGTGGGCTTCGTTGTCCTCGTTGCCGCGCAGGGCCTAAATGCAGACTCGGGGAGCGCTACGTAGCTCCCCGCTCCCGGAACGAGCCGCTGGGTCGGAGCTCGTCCTTGCCGGGGCTGTGCCGCAAAGTGCAGTGCGGCAGCTGTTGGGTGAGAGTGAGAGACAGCGTCGAAGACGGAACCGTGGGCCGAGAGAGAGAGAGAGGGCGAGAGGGAGGCGAGGCGCGGGCCTCGCCCTCGGGCTCCACCCCGTGCGGGCGGCTGTCTGCGAGTGGGTACCGCGTGGGTACCGTGCCGTGCTGCTGCGCGCACGCGAGGCGCGAGCGCCGGGGATGGGGGTGACCCCCTCCTCCTTTCCCCGACCCCCCTCTGTCGTCATCCCCGGGGCGTCGCCAAGCCGTCGCATTTCTCGCTCTCCCCACTGAGGCTGCCGCACGTCACCCTGCCGGCCGGTTCCCAGTCGGGGCCGTCTCTGCCGCGGTCTCCTCTTCGGTTCTCGTCTCCGGGCTGGAAGTCTCTGTCTCCGTCGTCTCTCTCTCTCTCTCTCTTTCTCCCCTGGCGCACAGGCGCGAGGGGGGTTAAGGGGAAAGAAGTGATGCGGAGCGAAAACTGGCCGTGCGGGCCATCTGCCGGTGCGCAGCTTCGGGAGCGCGCGCGGGTCGGGGCGGCGCAGGGGCGCAGCTTTGGGCTTGCGACCTCAGATCAGACTTGGCGACCCGCTGAATTTAAGCATATTAGTCGCGGAGGAAAAGAAACTAACGAGGATTCCCTCAGTAACAGCCAGTGAAGAGGGAAAAGCCCAGCGCCGAATCCCCGCCCCGCGGTGGGGCGCGGGACATGTGGCGTACAGAAGCCCCCCTCCCCGGCGGCGGTCTCAGGGGACCCAAGTCCTTGTGATCGAGGCCGCAGCCCACAGACGGTGTGAGGCCGGTAGCGGGTCCCGGTGCGCCGGGCCCGGGCTTCTTGGAGTCGGGTTGC